>BROG01002150.1:12500-15245 GCA_030159075.1 Atrina japonica | reverse complement strand
ATATCGTTTCTGTCAATTAGACTATAAAATTCTTCACAAACGACACATCTATCTATCTTATCATCGGAAATCCAAACTCTGCAGCAGATATGAACAACAATGACTTAATAACCGTACATAACTGGTCTACAAACAGGCTTACATTTTTGTTGAACTCGCCGCCGATAAATTATCCATGCTAGATTACGCACAAGATGTAGGACACTCAAACAGCATTTATTCCTTTGTCACATTGAACCTGACACAATTTGTCAATGCACTGGAGTTACGTTTACTGCCCATTATATCTTGCAGTGTTCGAAATATTCTCACATTCGTCAAATCCTCACCAACTCCGCCCATAGATAGTAATCAACTTTAGAGAATTCATTTTGAAAAGTAAAAGGATCATCTAAGGTTTTTCCTACCTCATCATATCTTACATGTCCATATATTACTGTGATATGTCTTACAGAATTCGCAATTAATGTGATATATATATATATATATATATATATATATATATATATATATATATATGTGTGTGTGTGTGTGTGTGTGTGTGTGTGTGTGTGTGTGTTTCATTACATTTTCACTTTTGAAAATGTCTTTGTTAAAATTCTCCATATCCTAAATTCTTACATCTCTCTCTCTCTCTCTCTCTCTCTCTCTCTCTCTCTCTCTCTCTCTCTCTCTCTCTCTCTCTCTCTCTCTCTCTCTCTCTCTCTCTCTCTCTCTCTCTCTCTCTGTTCTGTTTTATTTGAACCCTATAATCTTTCATACGTATTTAGCAATTCCTAAGAATTCTAAATTTACACTTCTCAGAAAACGTACAAATGTTAAAGCAAGAACTATTTAATTTAAAGTACGAACCTCTAAAATAAAATCGAATACTTCAAAGCAAAATAGTTAAATGTAACTTTTGAATTTAATTTTCTATGGGCGGGTACAAATCTCTCTCTCTCTCTCTCTCTCTCTCTCTCTCTCTCTCTCTCTCTCTCTCTCTCTCAATTTCTTGCCACTTCTTCACATTAATCATCATGTGTTCAGCGGATAAATTTTTACTTAATATTGCTTGTTATGAAATTTATGAGGAATTTATATCAGCTGATAAGATTGTTTTCCAATCAAATTCAATTTAAATAAAAAATGTTATGTATTATTATTAGTAGTAAAAATCTGGGACAAATAAACATGTTTAAACTAAATTGTGTTTCTGTGTATATCTCTTTTTTGTTTTTGTATATCAATCTAAGTAGTAAAAATGGGAAAATGTTGAAAAATAAAAAACAAAACCACAGCTTATGGCTCTTTCAATATAAACATTCTCTGTATAAATACAAATTATGTAGAAAATGTTACATGGTAAACAGTATATTATGTCGAAAATATGTGCTCATAACTAAATGAACTAAATGAATTAGAATCAAACAATGTAAACAAAAAATAAAGATCCATTCTAAATAATTAGTAAGTGTTTGTATGGATTGTTATTCAAAGTCAGTTAAGTTAATTTTGTTTCACAACATATGAAGTATATCATTTTATTATAACAAATCATGAGAAACATTTTGATTTCAAATGATTATCCCCCTTTGGTCATGGTTTCAGTCGTATTAAATTCTATACATACGGAATAAAAAATATGAGCCAGATCAGCTGTAGTATTTTGTTGTTGTTTTCTTTTTCAGATTTATAATTCTTTTGCATGTAGATCTAAATTATTTGTGATATTAAAATGATAGACCCAGACAACAACTTTCGTCAAACTTATAAAATTTGATAATTGCGTACATTATATTATTTTATGTAACTATGGATATATTCAAGCGAAACAAAATTCTAAAAATAAACTCAACAGCATGCACTCATCAAACAAAAAGAAAAAAATGTATTGCATTGTCAACCATACATCACATCTATTTATAGAACGAAAATATCGTCTCATTTGTGGTTTCCAGTATTGATCGATTTAAAAAGAATGATAGCATTTTCCCAGAATTATATATAGGAATTTCCAGGTTGTTTAATTTGATGTATCAATATATGTATTAGGCTATCCTTGATATTTAGCAACTTGAAATGGACAAATCTAGTACGAAGGCAATGGAACAAAATACTGAACAACCCCCTCCAAAAGAACAGGACGACGCATTACATGAAGCAGAGGTACGACATTTTTATATTTTATTTATTTGTTTATTCGTCAAATGTTGTTTAACTAAAATGTTTAAAGCGTATAGACAGACGTGATGTTATCTTATCACATTACTAATATTCGTATGTTGCGTGTGTATTGATGTCAATCAGAGATAGATAATAAAGAGTATAAAGTAAAGCAAATGTAGATGTATAACATCCTACACGTTTGTCATGTCTTAATATACATGTAATATATTTTATGGAGATATTTGAAAAGAATATTGTAATTGACATGAATTTCATTTCCATTCCATCATATTGTTTCCTTCTAAGAGTGTAAATTTCCAATTTTAAATACATGATTTTAGAATGTTTCTTTATGGTTATTTTGGCTATACGTTATATATAGTTATATAGTCATATCATAACCGAGGATCGCTGTATCCTATTCATCCATTTTCAGAACTTTAATCACAAAACATTATTGAATAATTAAATTCTCATTAAGTCGAACTTATCTTATATTACAGATTCCTTTGCAAAATAATGAAAGTGACATCGACAAGAAGGTATTATATTGACTTAATAATTAATGTTTTTATTCCTACAGACCCTATTAGATTG
>BROG01002150.1:0-7500 GCA_030159075.1 Atrina japonica | reverse complement strand
TTCTTTGTTTTCCTCCAGAATGACTCTTTCGTCCATGCGTACTCTGGTTGATTATTCTCATCTAGTTGAAGTACTAGTTCGTTGTCACCATCTCCAGATTGCACCACGATAGGTTCGTCAAATACATCATCCAAATAAATCACTACCTTAACATTATCTAAGTCACCTTTCAGGTAATCTTTGATTAAAACTCGAAGTTTCTGAAGAAATTGTCGGCTTTTTGCAGACAATTGGCCTTTATGTTTTCTTATAACATCATTGATCGCCGAATGATCTACCACTTTACGATATGTCTGAAATACAACAATTGTATAACAATTTCACAAAAGAGAGTCTGATCAATATAGGTAAATTTCACACACACACACACACACACACACACACACACACACACACACACACACACAATATATATAATATATATATATATATATATATATATATATATATATATATATATATATATATATATATATATATATATATATATAGTTAATGTCTACATGTCAAGTTAACTTAACATTATCAAAGGTAAGTTTCTGTTGTGTTACAATTTTTTTTTTTCAGTTATATGCACAACTAAGTGTAGGTGAGAAATAGTTTGCTGAATATGAAATCATATTCGCAGATACACAGACTCTTTACTCTACATTAATATGACATAAAATAATTGATATACTCACAGTCATTCTGTCGTACCTGTAAAAATAATGATAATGGATGTTAATATTTTAACATATAGAGATCCGCTTTATTAAACATCAGATTTAAGATATCAACAACGATCGTTGTAAAAGCACTGAAACACGCCTTACCTACAAGAAGTACTGTTTAATCTCTATCAGTTTTTACTACGTGTTCTTCTATGAACACAACTTTAACAATGACCATATGTTCATGCATATAACAGGGTACATGTATTTCAAACTTGGTTTTTCCAAGAAGTAAGGCGGGCTTTCCGAGAATAAAAGTCATGACAGTTATTTTTAGATCTGCTACAACTTTTCCTCATTTCTATTGATCCTCTAGAGATGGATAGATCGCATAGACAGTACCGTGGACACGGACACCATTCTCCTTACACACATGAGGAGTCTTGGCATCGTCGACAGAGGCCACTTCCCTCGCAGGTAAGAAACTGCGGGTATATGTGCATAAAGTTTGACGGTGTATTGATGCTTACGTATGATCTGTAATACTAAATATATCAAGGTTTGATTTCTAAGCGTCAGTTAACATTTGTTTAAAAGAATGAACTCGTAATTATATGACATTTAAAAATGTTGATTACTTCTTAATAAAATATCATATTTTTTCAAACTGTATAATCCTCAGCTGCTGTTGAGTGAATAGGAATAATGAGCTCTATTTACCTTTTATAATAAAAAAGTTAAAACAGTTAAACAACTAAAAGTAGTTAAAATTTTAATTTCATCAAGAGAATTATTTTAATTTTACAGTCGGTGTTACGTGATACGGATGAAGATTTAGACAGAAAGGTATTTCACTTTATTTATATGTATCTTAAAAACAAGCGCATTCTCTTTCCACGCAGAGATAAATATTTCCTCTTTATCATTTCATCACTTCACAGTCTCGCGATTGGTAACGTACTGGCCGGAAATGATCATATCTCCATTGCATTTGATTCCACTTCTTAATACTCTAGACATTAGTGTTTGTCCTCTACTTCCTGTATTTGTACCTTGCCTTACTTTGGCGCCAAATGCGAACCTACATTCTCTGTGAAACGTTCTAGGATTGTAATATGTTATGGACATATATTGTCCACATACAGCATTTCATATATGTTCTGATTAAAAGTTTTTTAAAACATTTTCCAATTTTTTATTTATATTTATTGTTAATGGATTTTTTGTTATAATTGTCAGTGATATACTCAACGTTATTCACCAAACTTCTTAATAGGTAGAGCTGGCATATAAGAAAAGACTGTACAAAGATGC
This sequence comes from Atrina japonica, assembly GCA_030159075.1. Classification (NCBI taxonomy): domain Eukaryota; kingdom Metazoa; phylum Mollusca; class Bivalvia; order Pterioida; family Pinnidae; genus Atrina; species Atrina japonica. The sequence goes on along the minus strand of BROG01002150.1, from coordinate 5,533 downwards.
CAAAAGAAGGGGGAAAGTGAACAAGGCGTTAGAGGCGGAATTCAGAAACATTCAGCTTGAAGATGATGGGGTATGTATTTAATTGCATTTTTTTACATTTATAATTATATAGATTCTTACTTCTCAATAATTTGAATAATTGGTACATTTATATACAGTTATTATTATTTTTATTGATACCCAGAAGTATTTTTGTTAGGCTAGAGTTGGCTTAGTTTGGTATCCTCATTATACAAAAAGGTACCTTATATACATATTCTACGTATATATAAGACAATGATATAGGGAAAAACATTTATTAATCTTGGTTAATATATCTGGATATACCATTTTGGAGAGAGGTGGTAATTATGAAACTAATTTATCAATATTTATTTTTAAATATCCTCGATATCATGCAGATTCATACATTGGTATCTGAGATTTTTATATTAAAATAATTTTTTTCTGCTTCTAGTTTTTAGACGAAGTTATCACTGTGAACGAGATAAACAAACGAGTTTTAGGCAAAGTTATAATAAAGTACTGCGGCCATGAGGGAACAATTGGAACACAACAGTCTCACTCATTAAGGAAACTACTGCAGGCTTGTATCGACAATATCCAGCACTATCCGGACAAGTTGTGGACTAACGCAGATATTACAATATATGACATTGATGATAACACCTTCCGTATTATCAGTGGACACGGGAAATACAAGTTTATTGTTAGTGACAACAACGGCACACCAGAGGTGGTTAATATGTCCAGCAGAGGCGTCGGGAGTAGAAATGAGCAAGGAGGCTGTATTTTATTATAAATACGCAAAAATGTATAATTCCTGTTTAAGACATTACTTCCTTTAATAACTGTTGTATAATCTTGTACAAATTTAAGAGACGTAAATAAATCTTACAACATGTATTTGTTTTTAAATTTTAATTTAGGTACATTAAATATGTTTAAATATTTCTCCTCGGTTGTAAAGCAAGAAAAATGACATGACAAAAGAAACGACAAAGATGTGTGACTCCTGACAATAAAATGTGTGTGACAGAATATTCTTTTATCAGATGATTGTTAAAACATAGCTTTTCAGCTGATATGAGGTATGGAGAAGTTTCACTAAAGTCATTTACAGAAACCTATATAATACTGTTTTCTGAAATATGTTGCTTGTATTTTATGAACTGGCTCTTAATTACATATTATTAAATGAAAAGTTGCAATAACTGCAAGTCACAAATTGTCGTATATATCAGACACCTACTCTTGCAGTCCTAATTTTATTTGAACCCTATAAACTTTAATATGACTTTTAATTATTCCGAAGAATTCTAAATTTATACTTCGTAGAAAATTAGTAATCTGTGAGCAAAATCAACAACTCGGCTTTAAATGCTCTATCGTAAATACCAACCGCTTGGCTGCCTACGTCCCTTTAAAATCGAATGCAAGATTATACTTGAATCTTTACTTCTGAAAATAAGCGGCTCAAATCTAAATATTTCAAAATACATGTATGTGGATTTTTACTGTATATAAGGACGTACCAAATGATCAACAATTGCTTATGCCAGACTGAATTACAAATTAGTATTGTATATCTTAATACACAATATGTGTTCAAGTAATCTTTAACGTCAAATATCTAAATCATGTCATGGTACCTTGATCAATTTTCAATCACAAAGACATCATGTCCCTTTATTTTATATTTAGATTTTAAACTAAACAACTGTATTGATATAAAAAATTGTTTTCACTTTCGCTTGATAAACTATAACACTTGTAATTGCTATGGTAACATAGGCCGACTAATTTCTAGATAGTATGTGAACAATTTTATATCTACAAACCACTACTTTCATGTTGTTCTTTATATCTGTTGAAACATTATGTTGTTTTGGAGATCAATATTAAAGTTTGTTTTTATTATTATTTTTTCACATCCGCCAAAATTTTTTCATTTATATGGAGATGACACGAGGTTAAACTGAAGTACGGCAAATGTTTGGGGTCTGTGCTATGGGTCTTCAGTTTCAAGTCTCATTCGAAAGACCTGTTACTTTCACTTTGTATGCCGAGCGTGTGATGAAGGAACAGTCACCATCATTTTTAAAGACATGTATAAGACCCCGTACCTGGGACCTTCCGCTTGCAACGCTTTACCACTATACCAGCGCAAAGGGTTTCATTGTTGAGGACATTAAGACATTATGATTTACCTTCAAACTGAGTGAGAAAACGTTTAATAACGATGGTCATTTAGTAAATCTTTTTTACTTTTCTCTACCATTATTTTTGTGGAAATATATGAAGTATATAAAACTTTGTTCCATTTCTCTAAATTTACCTATTTCGTAAACATTTTTATGATGTTTAGAAAATAAATACATGGAAATACTTGCTGTTGTGAAAACATTTTCAATCATGCTGATATCGCTAACTTTTATCTATATTACTTAATAACCAGTCAATCACCAAATGATCAGTAAAGAAAAAAGAAATCAAACAAAATCTGAAATGTAAAATATTTATTTTGATGGGAATTACTTCAGTTTACAGATCTTCCAACTTCTTGCCAAATGCTTGCAGGTCTAGTTCCATCATTCAGTCTGTCTTGGCAAGTCACTCAAATATACCATCTTAATGAAACATCACTTGAAGCATTTATGTACATTTTTCTCTTATTGTTTAACAATACAATTTATCTTTTTAATGAGTCAACGCCTTATAATTACTTCCTCCGATTGCAACATTGCAAACAGTTTGTATAGCTGATTTAAGTATTTCCACAATTTGTGATGCAACATCACTGAAGAAATTCTTTGTTTTCCTCCAGAATGACTCTTTCGTCCATGCGTACTCTGGTTGATCATTCTCATCTAGTTGAAGTACTAGTTCATTGTCACCATTTCCAGATTGTACCTCGATAGGTTCGTCAAACACATCATCCAAATAAATCACTACCTTAACATTATCTAAGTCACCTTTCAGGTACTCCTTGATTAAAACACGAAGTTTCTTAAGAAATTGTCGGCTCCTCGGTGTCAATTGATCTTTATACTTTCTTATTACATCATTGATCGCCGAATGATCAACCACTTTGCGATATGTCTGAAATAAGACAAACGTGTTACGTTATCTCAATAAAATATAATATACTTGGCATATATATATATATATATATATATATATATATATATATATATATATATATATATATATATATATATATATATATATATATATATATATATATATATATATATATACAAACATATATTCACATCCATTTTGAATAGATATAGATATTCATTGGCTATCAAATAATAAATCACTAAACGAAACGCCAGCACAGAAACCAAACATGAAATGTAACAAATATATCTTTAGAGACCAACCTAAAGTAAAAGATTTCACAAAAAGGACATATATCTTTACCGTTGTACAAAAATCAAACTGATTTTATCGTATTCATTGGATATTATTCTTTTTAATCATATTTCTTATAAGTTATATGTTTTAATTGAAAACAATTTTTTCATATTGATATCACATACAAAATCAAACACAATAATTCATCTACTTACAGTCATTATATGATACCTGTGACAGTTATGGCATTATCTGTTAATTACAGTAACGATATCCACAGTCGCAGTTTTTATACATCAAAGATAAGATATCAAAAACATTACATATAAGAAAACTGACACTGATCTTATTTGCAGGAACACTTTTTTCTTACTAGCTTATTCTAGTCTGAAAAATACTTTAATATTGACCGGGTATTTATATTTGCAATTACGTATTTCAGTTTAAACTTGGTTTTTCCCAACAGGTAAGCTAGAATTCTCAGTAATAAGCATTTACCACATCTAATTTTAGATCCGATATAACTTCTTCTAATTTCGTTTGCGTCTTTTAAAATCGATCTATCGCAAACAAGACAAAAGTGTTCATATTTTCATATTTTCATATTCATAATGCTTATATCATTCATCATATTCAATAGAACTGAACCAGAAAATGCTCCACCAAACCTTTGTCTAAACTGCAAAATTCTAACAACCGTTAAGGAAAAAAAATCAACAATGTTGTACTGTTGCTCATTCCAGAAGCGATGTTGATCAGATGTGGCTACTAAAGAATTATAAACAAGCTTCAGAAAATTTAAAGACATCAAGTCATTTACACGTGTATTTTATATCTATATTTTTTACCAGTCTCTTCTATCAATATAAAACTAGCACTTTCGTTTTCTCTTACTTATGGTTAGTTACTAAAACATTTGCAATTGCTATGGTAATTTGACTAAACTTTAGAAGTTGTGGAAATCTTTATCTGATCCAAGCAATACGATGTATTAATGATGTATATAAGTCAATAACTTTGACTATTTAGGATACATCATTGTGGAGCATATATTCAGATAGTATCCTTTACCTTTTTATCGATAACTTTTAATAGTGATGAACATAAAGTGAAATTCTAAATGGGACTAATTCATGTACCACGTGATACCTGATAACGTTTGTGCGGGACTATTGTCTCTATTATAGCGATGGAATGACGCTAGCAGATAATATCCCGCGGCAAAGTCATTTCAGCGGGAAGATTACATAGTGTTACGTTCCATCACCATTGGAGATACTAGTACCGCACAAGCGTTATCGGTTATCACGTGGTACATGAATTAGGCCCTTTTCTTCGACTTTTCTCTACCATTATGTTTGTGGAAAGAATTGAAGTAAATAATGAATTTGTTCCATTTTCCTGTATTCACATCTACATGCTCAATATACAGGTTTTAATGGTCATTTTTTCCAAACTCAACGATTTTTTCAGCTATGTGGTGTCGGTCACGGATGTCTGTCTCTACATATATGGATGTCAGAATAGTTTGTCGTGCGATGTCATCAATTTAGTCGGATATACATGTTTTCAGATTAATTTCGAACATTGTTCAAAACTTTAAATAAATGTGGGCCGTAAGCAACTAAATGCATGTACAGGAGAAATTGGTTGAAAAAATTAAGGGAATGCGGGGGCAAACTATTGTAGATACGTAGTTTTCGTAACTTAAACCAGTTTTTTAGTGTTTTTATTGGTGTACGTATGCCTTCATTAAACAATAACCAGAAATCATCCAGGATTAGTAAACAAAAACAAAAATAAATTCGTATTAACAAATGAAGCAACAAATTGAAATTTAAAAAAATCATTTATTTTCATTGGAATGATTTAAGTTTATAGCTTTCCAAATATTTGGATATATATATATCAAAAACTTTTTTCTGGGAAGTCTAAATATAGAATAAATGCAATATTGAAATATAGATTAATTTAATTCATATCATATACAGGTTCATTTCGTTCATATTTAACAATTAACAGCACTGATGGTCATGGAAGCCAGTATATTTCTGTACTTGTGAGCCGGCCTGGCTCAGTCGGTAGCGCGCTCGACTCTGCCTGCGGCAGGTCGGATTCCTGTCTTTCGGATTACAGAGTAAAAACTGAGGTCCCATGTCACAGTAGATGT
>BROG01002149.1:0-15247 GCA_030159075.1 Atrina japonica | reverse complement strand
GATAAAGTTAGATAAAAGGACTATCACATCATTAGACTACATCTCCAAAATAAACAGCAATATATCAGACAATGTGTAATTAAATAGAATTGCAGAGGTATCGTTACAATATAAGTTCAGTAAAAGATTGGATACATACATTTTTTATGTTTATACGATCGTCTTGTTGGTTTTAGGACGCAGGATAAAGAGTGATGTCGGACAGGTAATTATATTGTTAAAATATTACCATTACTACTGTTGCAACATCATTTACTGCTGCTTACCATTATCGACTTTAAATACGGTTGCTCTAGGAATTTATCACACTGAGAAATGTCAATATTGACCGCTACTACTTTTGTAGTACAATGATTGGCATTGCAATGAATTGCTATAAAATATATCGACTTGAGAACTTAAGGGGAGTTGGATATATATTTTGAAGCAATAATATATAATTTTTCATCTATTTCAAAGTCTGTAATTGTCTCTTTACAACAATGGGGCTGCTTATATTTCTGTATTACCCAGAAATAATCTGAGAACATTTATCACTGGGCTGTAAAATATTTTCTTTGTATATTTGTTGGTTAATTAATTTAATTGAGGCCGACTTTTATTATTTCTTTATATAAACGGTGCTCATTTAATACTGTATCTTACTTAGAATACAAAAAATCTCTTCAGGATGTCCAGAATATATATACAAATTTGGTTAATGTTGCACAAACACGGACCTCTTGAAATCTAGAGGTGGGATCAGGATACATGGAGGAGTAAGCATTCCCTGTTGACCGGACACACCCGCCGTGAGTCTATAGTCAAATCCAAATGAAATAGGCGTAAAATGATTATCAGAATATGACTAATATCAACAGCACGACACGGTTTCAATGATTTAGTTCCCAATGTGTTCCCTACGAAATATTATCACGTCACTTTATAAGGTTCGATCTATTTCACTGATCTATTTCAAATACATTTATTAATCGGTTTATATTTTTAAAAATGACTTAGTTAATTTAAGAACATGCTTTAATTTGTTGTTTATACTCATTACTTATCAACAGGTCTGTAGCCAATCAGGGACAGGGTAATTTATATCTCTGTACTCATATCATGTCTATAATTGTACTGGCTAAATCATCAATACTTCTTGAATGTACATATGACATCACAATTGTTGCTACTACCACCGGTATTACTAAACTACAGACACATGCTACGATTATGATGTCAATTGTTATCGGTACTACTACACTACATAATTTACGATAGCCTATAACAAGGCAGAGTATGGTTGATTAGTATCTAAACCAGTAGTGGAATTTAGCATCTGTGTCTCATTTGTCAGGTGGACCTGATGGGAAGAAATTTTAATAGTTATATTTCAAATTCAGTAGCCCCAAAGTAGAGTTATGAATTAACAGATTGATATGTACTTAATGTAGTAGTATTTTTGTGTATCATAATTCAAAACAACTATGATTATCTTTTTGAGTAGAGAACAAAAATCAGAAGCAAATTGGGTAATGCACAGCGTACACTATAAACTAGCATTGCTCATGTTAATACTGTAATATTGATACAGATTTTCTACTAGTCAACTGGACTAGCTGAAGCATAACCTTGACTAGTCCGCTGCAAAAGTTATTAGTCTCGGACTGGTGGACTAGTGGTAATTTCGAACCCTAATCTAAACTCTGAAATCTTTCACGTATGCCCTGTGGTTTAATGCCTATAACAAGGCAGGGTACGATATATTAGTATCTAAACTCTGAAATTCTTCACGTATGTCCTGTGGTTTAATGCACGCCTAATAACTTGCTTTGCATAGAGAAATACTGTTCCTTGGGTTTTAGTTCAACCCGAAAGACCATAACTCCATATATCTATATACCCATGGAACAAAAATCGCAATTGGAACCTCTTGGGGGTAACGCTCTAATTAGATATTTGACTAAGACAATGTGTTGTAATCACTAATTAACTGCTACTCTCTGTCTATACCAGTCATTATAAATGCAGTACAATTGATTTGATGTGGGTTTTCTGTCTTTCAGGAAATGCAGCCGATTCGTCCTCGAACAAGTTCGACAACATCGTAGATACTGAAGGTATGTTCCCTTTTCGCCTCTGTAAGCTCTCTTCCCCTCTGTCTCTAATGTTTAGTGAAGGTATGTTCCATGTTTGTCTCTCTGTCTACTTCTCAAAATAAAACCCGTAACTAAAAAACTCTACGCCACTAAACAGAAATAAAATAAAAAAGCGTAATGCACAGAAATGAATCGAACACACCATGTTCTTTGGTCTAATAAATTTACGAAAAAATTAATTAATTTAAAGTAAAATTATCGAAGAGAAATTATATTCTGTGTCTGATCTCGCCGCCTATGTCAGGAGTTTAGTATAAATATGTACTGTTATATATCTTCGATTAGTTCCCGCATATATCTATTACGCGGAGATATAGGTGTTATATATTTCATTATCCGATTCACATAAGATGGCTGGGCATAGTAACCTTTTGATTATCATACGGATGATTCTTCTATCACTTTTCTCACTTTTCGGTTATGACAAGCTGCACTGGTTTTATTCTATACAGGATACTCTCGTGTATACAGAGACACTCTAATCAGTGTAATTTTAATGTTATACTTTATTACCGAAACATTTAAACCCGTCCAGGTCAAGAATGGGTTTACACGACTCCACCCCGCAAGCTTATTTGGATTTTACTATATTTTATATACATAAAGGTAATTATGTAGAAAAATGCTATAGGATAGATAAGTCAACAACACGACGTATCAATACTTTTTTCGTGTTCGACTCGGATACCCATAAAGCAAATAAACGAAACACACTTCTAATTGCTTTAGATATCAACTCACTTCGTTCGTTCCACATGTTTATTGATACGCTTTTTCCAACTTGAAAGATATAAGTAATTTATTCACATGGTTCAATTTGTATTTGGGTTCGGCACTTCACAGAGATGATTGCTTAAATTTCTAAAAAAGGATTCAACTTTTGTTTGATTCTAAAATGGTTTTAACACCTTAAAACTAAAGTATCAGTCCCTCCTATAACTGCTTCCATAATTTTGTATTCAGCTGATATTGAATACACTGATACCATTCTATTCAAATGTAATATTATTTGTATTTTTATCTTTCAGGTATGCAAGGGGAGGTAATCGAGTTACATTCCGACAATTATGAGCCTCCAATCATCCCAACAGAGAGACCGGTGAATAATGTTTACACGGGAATTAGAATTATTTAATCTGTAATTAATGTAATCCAAGTTATATGGAATTAGGCAGATAAATGATAAATCGTTTGCCTGCTGAGTTGTTTTTTCTAGTAGTTATAACGATGTCTACATTTACAGGTTCTTTAATGGACAGCATTTTACCGCCACCGTACATAAAACTATATATGTGACGAAAGATTGTATTTTGAAATGTCAGATCAAAGTAAGGACATAATAGTCTATATTAATGTTTTGATTGGCTGATTGTAATTATGTGAATAAAAAGACATGAACTTTATATTATTTGTTGTGTGTGTGTGTGTGTGTGTGTGTGTGTGTGTGTGTGTGTGTGTGTGTGTGTTACATATAGACAGTCACTTGCTATGCTACACTAGCATGTGACCATAGCACAGTTCAAATGTAAAATATGTTGAAAGTCACCTACAGCTGGTTGCGTTTCCGAAACTGTAATAAACAAATAAACAAATAGAAATTATATAATCTTGTCGGTCTTGTAACTTAAGAACAGAAAATGTTTATTGAGCCAACTACAGTGAATGACTTGGATTGAGATTAAGTTCTTCAACTACCTAATCCAGACAACGGTTACCTATCCTGGATATACAACAGCGATGACCTTGTTTGTAGATAGAGTTTATAACCTATTAACCAAGACAGTGGCTACCCCGTCGTAGATAGAGTTTATAACCTATTAACCAAGACGGTTGCTACCCGCTAACCGTCGGTTATCTTGGTTGCGGAACGGGGCCATCAACAATGGCCCTACCGTATTGTAATATGAAGTTCATGTAGCAATGTTTGTAAGATAAATTTCACATAATTTTATGAATGATTGTATTGACGGTATTGCGAGGTCAATATCTTCCAGAATTCGACATTCACCGACTGCAGAGCTTTGCACTAGTAATATAACTAAATCCTTATCCCCAATTGATTTATTTATCAATGCCCTAAGTTTTGCCTAATAATTAAACAGCCTTAGACTGTATACATAGTTTTTACATTCACTTTCAGGAGTAGAATCAGGTATAAAGACAAGTTAAGTTTAACTTCCAGACTGTTTCACGACAGTAGTCTTGTTTATATAAAGTGTTAGTCAATTCGCAAGCTTCGTAAATACTAAGAGGTTGCATCTTAAGAAAGATAATATTAATGTGAGGTACAACTGTACAATTATGACCTGTGTGACACTCCGTAAGGTACTTTTCTAAGGTCTGGGAATGTACTCTACATTTACATTTGAAATCTAATAAAACATAATATCTTGTTATAACGACATAGCATCTTGTTATAATGAGATATGAAATATATGGAAGCGTATTTGTGTCACGAGTTGTCTTATAACTGTTAGTTGTTAAGGTTTCATTTGCATTGTTTTTCACGTTGTTCTTAAGGAGGCATAACATTGCATTACTATCTGAGTGTTACAAGACATTATTCACGTTACATTTTATCATACGTGTTCAATATTGTTACTATCGCAACCTTAATAAATACGTTTTATTAAAACTGATAAGATTAAGAGCATGATATGTAAAAAGGCTTTGTTTTAAATTGTCCGTTATCAATCAAATTAAAAACCGAACTCTCACCGCTCCCGTTTTCTGATAAGTCGCAATCCGCTATGGGGTCACATGCGAGTGACCTCTCGTAAGTTTATAATGTTCGACCAATGAAAATGCGACTTACAAAACTAAATGACAAAGTGATGTAATTCATTTTATAAAAAGGAAACCGTCAGTCCGCAAACGTCCATCGGAAAAAAAATATTTACATCTCTTTGCCATTAGATCGCTTACAAGATTGTGTAAGTCACTTTTTCATGGGTCGAAAATGACAAACTTACGAGGTCATCCGCGCGTGACCCCATAGAGGATTGCGTTAGATCCTGTATGCGATATATCAGAAAACAGGAGCGATTACAGATCAGTTTGTAATTTGACTGGTCCGTTATAAGACATTTTCTGTTTGATATTTTTCAAAATAATTGTGTCATATTTCTAAAAGTAACGCACTAACTTGTTTTTAATTTTTAAGCGCCCAGGCAGTTCATTTTTGCCATCATTCTGTACGCTAGACATGGAAAGAATTGGATATAAAAGGCGATGACTATTGATTTTGCGGGGGGTGGGGCTGGCATAATTTTAAAATTAATATTCTGGCTTTGAAAACATTGAAAAGAAAAAGTCTGTCCTTTATTTAGCAAGTTGATATAAATAATCTGACCTAACTGGTGCTAAAGTTGTGATGAAAATCATTTTTTTAAAGTTTAGGATCGCTTCGCTCGCCGTATTTCTTTCTATAATTTTGTCTACATCTACGCTCATCTTTCTTGATTAATACATAAAGACATTTATATATAACTGAGTTCAAAGAAGTTTCGTTGCTGACTTAATCAGTTGTCATTTGCATACATTTGTTCTGCAAACCACCACGAGGAAGTAGAAAAACACTGACACCCCCCCCCCCACCCCCCCCCCCCCAATGACTTATACAAATAATCCGTTTAATGAATTTGAGATAAAACCTCCTCCTAATTTAATGTCTTGAACCTATATAATGAACTTTGACCTCTCTGGACTTGTGAAATTTAACATTTTCTAGAGAGTACTAGTATATTCCCTGGAACATATGGAAAACTGATTTGTTTCGGGGTTGGGGCAGTTACAAAATACTTCAATGGACTTCCAAATTGGATACATTCCAACTTTTATCTGGAGAACATTCTCTAGAATCCCCTAGCCGGAGTTGAATTTCACTTCATTTTGGAGGTTTGATCCGTCTATCAGAGGGATGGATTATGTTTCCTGAAACAGATTTAGTTTAGATGGATAATCAGTGTGACATATTACATATACGCCCCCCCCCCCCCCCACTTTTTCACATACATTTTTGTATATTATCAACACGTCTAGAATCCAGGAAAAGGTTTCCCGGAGTTTTCAAAAGTAAAATGCGAATATATTCTACATTCGCACCCTAACCAACTTTAAATCATAAGTCTGCCTTTGGTGAGGTACGCTTTATATAACAGTTTTAAAAAGTATAATTTCGTGATTCCAGCCTCAAACCCACTGACCCCCCCCCCCCTCTTGAAAAACTTCTAGATCCGCCACTGTTGTGTATGTTTATTGCATAATCAAAAGGTAAATGATTTTTTTATCGTGGAAAACATTTTCAGAAAAACAAATTTGCCCCCCCTTTAGATTTGATTCCTACTCCACTGTATTAGCCAGGTAGACAGGCGTAATCTTGACGCTGATAAAATGCCTGTTCAGAATTGCAAACTTCTGAAATTTTCTGAAAGATGGAACTGCGTGTCACTTTTTCCGTGGCGAAATTTTCTCTCACTAATCCAATATGCAGTGCAGTATGTATTGTAGATATATATCAGTTTTAAATAGTATAAATATTTTTTTTATGTTACACCCTCAAACCCCCTACGACATTTGTTTATCCGCCACTGCAATATATTACAGTGAAACCTGAATACAGGGGCCACCAAAGGGACTAGAAAATATTTACCTTTATGTGCAGGTGACCCTCATACACAGGTTTTATTTACTTTGAGTATGCAGTCAAGGGACTTAAAAACTGGCCTTTATACACAGGTAATCCTTATATAGAGGTGGCCGCTATAGCAGGTTTTACTGTACTTTCCTGACTACAAAAGCAAAACCAACTGAAGAATATAAACAATCTGTCTCTAGTCTGCTTTAAAATAAATATTCTGTCCTGCAACGGAAAATATATAATCTGACTCGTCAAAATTTGCCAGCGAATTACAATGATCTATTTGACCCTTTCAACCCTACGGACAATATAAACTAGTCTTTAATAATAAAAAGAGCATACCACTCAGATTTTCAGGCGTGGAAGGGTTAAACCATAATACAACTTAAATTAAAACACCGTTAAAATATACAGAAATAAATAAATGAAGGTTGTCATATTACACAACAATTTGTTGCAATTTTCTCAAGACAATGCCTTAATAAAGGAGTATTTCATGAAAAGTTAGAAGTGGTTTATTTTTTCATAAAATATAGCTTTTTAAAATTAAGGTTGCGTTAATAATAATATTGAATAAGAATGATACAATATAACATGATTAGTGTCTTGTAACACAATTATTATCAGATATTAACGCGATGTTATGCCTTATTAAGAACAACGATGTGAAAAACAATTCAAATAAAACCTTAATAACTAACAATTACAAGACAACTCGTTGCCCAAATACGCTTCCGTAATTACGACATAATATCTTGTTACTACGACATAATATCTTGTTAAAACAATATAATATCTTGTTATTACGACATATCTTGTTATAACAAGATAATTGATACCTTTTATAACAACTTAATATCTTGTTATTACGACCCAATATCTTATTACTACGGCATAATATCTTGTTATTACGACATAATATCTTGTTATAACAAGATAATTCATATCTTGTTATAACAACATCATATCATATTACTACGACTTAATATCTTGTTATTACGACATAATATCTTGTTATAACAAGATAATGCACATCCGCGACTACTCCGAGGTCAAAGTCAAATTAAAATAAGTGAGGAATAAATCTTCTTCACAATTGGTATAGACGTCTCAACAACAGATAACTCAACAATTTATTTAGTGATACAGAGTAAATGCAAACAAGGTCATTTTAGCGACCGTAAAATTTGCGAAACGTTGACATTAGATACGAAACCCAATATCCCTATGACAACAAGTTATCAATACATACAGTAGGTCAGTAGCACGAGAAATTATTCAGTATCAGTGGTAAATGACAAACGTGAATACCTTGAAATTACACCGATTATGGTGCAACATTTTCACATATAAAAAAATTCCCTAGAAATAATTAGGGTGATGCCAACGAGTCAAGATCTCTATCACATCAAAGTTCAGTTTGTTTTAGAATCAAATATCTTTATTTGCCTTATTTTCATCCGAATTTACTTTGGATCATGATCTATAGCGGGACACAGCACACCAAAATCATATTAATGAGTTAAACCGAAAAATTGTGGAAAGCTCGATCTTCAAGTACCAAAACCGTTCATGGTGTGGGTCATTGGCAAACTGGTCGGTCTACGGGTAGAAAGATCACACGTTATACCTCATTGGAAGCTTACTCACACTTCAGCCAGAGAAATCACTATTGGTGGTCCAGTGTTAACATACTCGCTCTTCAGCCAATTTCTGTCCCTCAGAGGCTATAGACTTGCTCTTCAACCACAAGCAACAATGTCTATGCCACAGTGATACAACTAGATGGGTAGTTCTGCGGTTGTTCCTTGGTCTGCAGTCAGGAAAATAAATTTCAATAACTTAGTGGTAAAACACTGGACAACCACTGAGGGTGGCCTAGTGATGACATACTCGCACCCTATAACCATTAGAGCAAATGTGGTAGCTAAGCATTATACGTTATAAACCAGGAGAACTACTGTTGGTTGCTCAATGCTAGAACTGTTTATTGTACCAAGCCTAAGACTTTGTTTTGAATGTTGACATTCAAACTTTCCTAATTCTGAAATAAATGTATATACATTTTGTGGACTGCAAACGGACCTAAATGTCTTCTAGACACATGGTCGCTTTTTAACGAGAATTGAAGTCCTTTCTATGTTGTTTTGAACACAGTTTGGCGATTTTATACCCAGCGGCTTGCGATAACGTGTCAAAATGTGTATGACGTCAGAGTACATATTGATTTGGTGTTGCTATTGGTGACAGTGTGAGAGTCACCTTTAACTCTTGACAATGTTATCCGTCGAGGTAAACATTGTTAAGTATTAGGCAATTGACAAAATGTAGATGGAATATTTTGGTTTTTTTTTTTCATTTCCGACACTTGACATGACTCTGATATGAAGTAATATATAAACGTCCTATCAAAATGTTTCACAATTAAAGTTGTCAGGTTTAGCATGGTCCTCTTAACTCTACATATTATCGTAAACATGTCCAATACAATAGAAAGTTATATACCATTGTGGTACCTAGGGGCGATTTGCTTAATTTATGTTAGGTGTTCATTTCAAACATTTTTCTTTGAAACATTTTAAATATTCGTTTTATGATGTTTTCTATTATTCGTTTTATGATGTTTTCTATTTGTCACTATCCGTAACATTCTATAAATTTATTTCAAACAAATAAAAATGCATTTGCAGTTTCATTCTCTGGACCATGGTACTCAGTATATAAAAAGTCAAATGGGGAAAAATATTGTCTAAGAATGAACCACCTTTATATTGTATCAGAGAGAAATTGATTTGGCAATGTTTACAAATTTATTAGACAATTTTAGCACACACGACAATTTGGCATCTATGTCTTTTTTGTGAAAATCCCCAAAATGAGATGTTCGCTAAAATATTTCGATACACATTTCAAGAAAACAGCAAAACCTAATTTTTAGTTTCTTTTTATTTACAGAAAGAGTCGTACACGGAAGTCCTAAACAAATATTGATGGTATCAAATCATGTATGATGAATGTAAGTGTATTCACATTGCTTGTATCACATAAAACAGTCTTTCCTTAGATGTATAAATTGAAGTAGAGTCATTAAATTATCACTCATCAAATCTTCGACAATTTAAATCACCATAATAACAAGTAGAAGAAGTCGAATGAATTTAGTACATCTGCACAGTTTGGATGAAATCAGGTATGGATTAAGCATTTCTTATTCCCGTGTAAACATTATTTTCCGGTCTCTCCGTTGGGATGATTGGCGGTTCATATTCGTCTGAACCTAACTTTATTATCTCCCCTTGTATGCCTGCATCACATAAATAAAAATATATTTTACACTTTTACAATGGCATGGAATAAGAGAAGGTTAATAAAACCAATAACAATGGTAAGCAATGGTTTAGTATTTGGTCTGGTAAGATACCTCTTTATCTGGCGGAACTATTACATTTTTTAATTCGAGCTAAAGTGAACCGATATATTTTGCATAAAGAAATGCCAAAAACATTTATTTTGCTACCCCCTTATCTTCCATCTTCCATGTTAGATTGACTAGTATGTTAATAATATTTCTACATTCGAACCCACACAATAAATCAGAGAGAGAGAGAGAGAGAGAGAGAGAGAGAGAGAGAGAGAGAGAGAGAGAGAGAGAGAGAGAGAGAGAGAGAGAGAGAGAGAGAGAGATTTAAAAGATAGAAATACATGTACTTGTATGTAAAATAATAGGAGATATTATAACTTCACTTCCTTCGAGGTTGTCGGACTTGTTTGATGATGAAGCAGCTACATTTCCTGAAAAAAATGATGTACCATTTAGACTGAAAGTATTATGTGGAAACTAGTAAATGATTAGTGATGAATTAATTACCAGTTGCACTAGTTATAGAAGTTAGAGCCGTCGTGGCTCCGCGGTAGAGTGCTCGATTCGCAATCGGAGGGTTCGAGGCTCGGTGGAGGCGGTTGGTTTTCCTGTCCTTCGGATGAAACGGTAAAAAACTGAGGTATCGTGTCACAGTAGGTGTCGGCTCGATGAAAAACTCTCACTGTTCAGTGACCGTAATTGCCAAGCATAGACCAAAATTTGAAGCGTAATATATAACTTATATGTCAGTTAAGTAAAGGAGTAATTCACAAGTAAATGTCCCCATGATCGATTCTTATTTATATCAAACTTAAGACTCCTCAGAGCATGTAGCGCCTTATTATGTAGCACCTGCTCTTTGTAGCACCTGTTCTATGTACTACCTGTTCTTTGACCAAACTCTGGGCATCTTAAGATATGGTTATGGATGCTTCAGTTGAAACATACATCCAAGGTTCCCTACAGCCATGGACATGAATATATCCAAAGCACGTTTTAAAATTTGTTGACTTATTAAACGATATAAATGGCACACACCACCAATACCTTCGGGGTCGTCGCACTTGTTCGATGATCCATCATCTACGTTTCCTGAAAGAATGATATACAACTTCAGACTTAATGTATTGTAATGATGAAAAAAGGATGGACAAAAATAGCAACAGTTGCACTAGCAGTAACGTATCTGTGGTCTGTGATCATTTTTATTATACTCAGTTAATTAGAAAGTTCCTCTACAAACCACCTGGACTCAATTTCAACTCATGTTTCTTGTCACACTTGAAAGTTCTCAAAAGTTCCCCAGTTCCTGGCCGTAACACCACGGAGAATGAAGTCACGGTCACAGAGCTTTTGGATATAACTTAGTCTCAGTATTCTGTAAAGGTAGGCGTAGCATATTTCATAAGACTTACTGTATTTGTGTCAGTCCATAGACCATGTCAAAATGTGTAGGACGTCAGAGTACATATTGATTTGGTGTTGCTATTGGTGACAGTGTGGTAATAGTACATCAGTTGTTTATGAAGTAGTAGTAGTAATAGTCGTAGTAGTAGTAGTAGTAGTAGTAGTAGTAGTAGTAGTAGTAGTAGTAGTAGTAGTAGTAGTAGTAGTAGTAGCAGCAGCAGCAGCAGTAGTAGTAGTAGGAGGAGGAGGAGGAGGAGGAGGAGGAGGAGGAGTAGTAGTAGTAGTAGTAGTAGTAGTAGTAGTAGTAGTAGTAGTAGTAGTAGTAGTAGTAGTAGTAGTAGTAGTAGTAGTAGTAGTGGTAGTAGTAGTAGTAGTAGTAGTAGAAGTAGTAGTATTAGTAGTAGTAGTGGTAGTAGTAGTAGTAACAATAATAAAAGTAGTAGTAGTAGTAGTAGCAACAGCAGCAGCAGCAACAGTAGCACCAATAGCGGAAGTTTTGACAGTGTATTCAGGAACACTGATAGAAATAATAGTTTCACATGAGTATAAATTAACATCTCTATGTTTACTTAAGACTCATAAATAATGAGATGCACAGTTTTCCCGATCAGGTATCGCTAGATATTATAACTAGATTAGTAAAACAGACCTGGACCCGAAACCACAATATTTACCATTTTAATGAATACATTTGTAAATTTTGATGATAATTTAAAATAAGAATACTTCAGAGATATCTAGAAAATACTTTAGAGTACATGCTCACATTTAAATATCATATTCCAAATATTATTTAAACTGTTACGAGGAAATCATAATAAAAGTACAGACAACTACAAAATCAAAATAAAAAAGCAAACCTGTGCTTGAGTATTGAGTAAATTTGGTGACTTGGGGCGATGATCGGGATAAATAGAACGGCCAATAAAATTTTGTGACGTAACGAATCTGATCATGGATGTCTATCTTGTACCTACAGTGATAACTATTTTCTATTTTAGTAATATAGTGATATTAAAACATCGGAATAAATGAAAGTTGGTAAAATTAACAATTTTAATTGCAGACGTTAATGTATTTAGCTACAATGATTAATCAACCGTTACAGTTGGGTGGATATTAACATTTCGTGTTGTTAATGTTAATATCGACCCGCTTCAAAGTCAATGATTATATAATGATACAATTTATAATGAATATACAAAGGCATCAATATGCTTTGTAATTATTTTTATAACACTTTTACTGTTACTGTTGTAGGTAGTAGTTGTAGTAGTAACGGTAGAAATGGTGATATATAACAATATAACTACCTGTTTGACGTATCTCTTTATCCCGCTTCCTGAATAACAACAATAGCCAGATATAAATATTCAATATCCATATTCCATAAATATTCAATATTTGGTATATATATATATATATATATATATATATATATATATATATATATATATATATATATATATATATATATATATATATATATATATATAATTTTAATCCATATGTAGCACAGAATGGCGAAGAAAATCCTAGTGTACTCTGTTTAGTAGCATGCCGCCATATTGGAATGCAGGACGTTTGATCGGCCGTGATATTGTTTTTTAGAATACATGTTATAAGTAGCATTATATGAATTAATTTGCGTAAATGATGAATTAAAAATGTTTATTAATGATGTATATATCAATTTTATACACATCTAACACAAAATAGCGCAGAAAAACCTTGTTTACTCTGGTGTACTCTAGTGTACTCTGTTTAGTTGCACCAATTTCACGATGTATTTCTGAAACCATAATATAGTCAGCATGACATTTTTAAATGTACCAGAATGTTACTTATATGGGACGGTAAAGACGTTTAAATACATGTGATACTGATGATAGAGAAAGAAAGAGATTTTCGTCGTATTCGACGTCTACCCGACAGATATTAGAGTCTCTCTCTTATTCAGCTTTTCGGAGCAATCAACGGCCCTTTTAGGGGCCACTCAACTTATTAGAAAAGAAACCCTAACTAAAAGTATGCAGGTTTTGTGTTTATGTTATTCTGTAGCGGCGAGTTTAAAAATAGTGTAGTGACTAAACACTACTTATCAGTGTATATTCGCTGAACATTAAACGTTTTATTTCATTTGTGTTTTTGTTATGAAGATTTCAATTCATTAGATGAAAGTCTAATATAGTAAGTCATGTGACTAGAAAGAGGTTCAGTTAAGCCTGTGAAAACTCATTTGAGATCCGAAGCTCGAGGTGTTAACATCGTAAGAAACAACCACTACTATCAGCATGGGTGAGTGTTTCATTTTTTATTAGATAGGGCTAGATTATTTCCCATGCATTAAAATGACAAATATCACAGAAGAAAAATATAAGTCAGATGACTTTAAAATCTGGAGTATAGGTTCAGTTAGACCTCTGAGAGATCGTTTACGATCCGGAGCTCGAATAGTCAACATCGTCAGAAAACCACTATCAGCATAGGGTGAGTGTTTGAATTTTTATTACATAGGCATAGTGTTTACCTTCTGAAACATGTACAGACAGTAAATTTCAATATCTCAGAGAAAATTTGACAACTAGCAACGTTAATACGGTTTTCATTACTTACTTACTTAAATATGCTATCAGGGGAATACCCCAACATCTAATCAATGTTCATTCACTCTAAACCTCAAAACTGGGAAAAACCCATCACTATACAGTTTATGATAGTTCAGATCCATACAGGGTATACAGAGTGATCTCCCTTTGTACATACTCATAACTCTACAAGTCTTAGTACAAGGATAACATGTTCAAGCTTGCCTTGAGCTTGGCCTACCGCTTCTTGCGCTTGCGCACTTGATACAGGATCGTCAACCACTCCGACTGTGGCTACACCTACTACTGATTTCACTCCAACTTGGGAAAAACCCAAAGTTTCGGTTCTAAAAATAGATTCACTCTCAACCCAAAGCTGAAAAAACCCAACTTCTTTCTTTAGCCGTTGACTTCTCGTGAACTCATGTGACCTCTCGTGACCCCGACCTCTTGTAACGAAGGCTCTCATCGGCTCGTTAACCAATATGGCCGCCCCCACAACCTTCCACTTCCGGTCATAAACACGCCTCCAAGCTCAAAGATTAGCTCTTTCTCATTATTGTCATGACGATATGACCTCTTTTCCGGTATGACGTACTTCCGGTATGACCTCACTCCGGTATGACCTCACTTCCGGTATGACGTAACAGGCGGCACCCTGGCGGGCAGATTCAAATTGACCAATCAGAAGCCAAAATTCGGATGACGTCATCAACAGCGTTACTGGTGTCGCCCCCAAGCGGACAAATTTGAATCTGCCCGCCATGGACCTGCCTATAACTACTCATATCATTGATAATTTGCGATTACAGCAAGAATTTATTGTGAAATATACACTTATAACAATAAGAACTCATATTCATATACATCAGTATTGTATACTTAAAAGTATGTTTCAATGAATAAACCTGATTACAGTTCATTTCATTAACTTTTAAAAAGAACCAAATACTAAAATACTAATTAAAATAACTTAAATCAACCTAATACATAAATATTGGTACTTACAATAATGCGACTGGTCACCTTGTATGCAAAATGTGACGTCCGCTAATACACTTTTCGGACAACGTATTAATAGGGTCAGTTCAGGTGAAAACCATGTAATTCACGA
>BROG01002148.1:0-15289 GCA_030159075.1 Atrina japonica | reverse complement strand
ATGACAATTTCTGGACAATAAAACTGAAAAATATAATATCAGAGTTTGAAATTCCTTAATGAAAGTGGTTCTTCATATAGGGATTATATTTCCTCACATGGTGCATCAGAAACAAAGGAAAATTCAGAATCAGAATAAAGGGTTAATTTAAACATCACTGTCCTTATTTGTACAGGATAAATTTGTTGTCGTTACTTTATACACCCCATTTCTGTTAACAATTTCTGTAGTGGGGCTGTAAATTGGTGACATACATATTTCTTACATATTTCATATGACTTACAAAATATTTTTGATATTTTTTACGAACTCTATATAGTACAATTACAGTGATAATTAATTGAATCAGAGTTAAAAAGGTTAAATATTTCAGATGTAATGGTGTCTTACCCACGTTTGACTCAACTTCTTTACTTGTGTAGGATGATAATGTGGCTGCCTCAATCTTTGAAAGATAAGTGGTACTTTGGGGTTCATCAGTGGTAGTAATTTAGGGTTCATCAGTGATGGTACTTTGGGGTTCATCAGTGGTGGTACTTTGGGGTTAGTCAGTGGTGGTACTTTGGGGTTCATCAGTGATGGTACTTTGGGATTCATCAGTGATGGTACATTTGGGTTCATCAGTGGTGGTACTTTGGGGTTCATCAGTGGTGGTACTTTGGGGTTAGTCAGTCGTGGTACTTTTGGGTTAGTTAGTCGTGGTACTTTGGGGTTCACCAGTCGTGGTACTTTGGGGTTCATTAGTGGTGGTACTTTGGGGTTCATCAGTGGTGGTACTTTGGGGTTCATCAGGCGTGGTACTTTGGGGTTCATCAGTGGTGGTACTTTGGGGTTAGTCAGTCGTAGTATTTTGGGATTAGTTAGTCGTGGTACTTTGGAGTTCACCAGTCGTGATACTTTGGGTTTCATCAGTGGTGACTGGGAATTCACTTACATCTAAAAAATATAAAGAAACAAATAAATTATAACTTTCAAACAACTAAAATTATTTGAATTTTTTTTAACTTATATAATCCATATAAAAATCATTAATCCATCCCTTTTTCAAACATATTCTGAGACTGAATTCAATAGGTCTAGATGATAGATCTGTTTTAATAACAAGTTAATCTGCGCGGCTAATTTTTTTTCGAATTCATAACTTATCAAATTTAAAGAAACTAAAAGTTAAGTTTCTTACTACAAAGCCAAGTAAATCCATTTTCATCCGTACAACACGGGCGGTGCAGAAGTAGTTAGGATTAGACTGTCCAAGACCATATCTCTGGTCCATTATGGTTAGGTATCGTCGTACTGTAGATCTGCCAGACTCCGTGTCACTGTCATACATTATTTCATTGATGCCAGAGGACACTATTATAAGTGTCGAAATATCCGTCGGCATGTTATTAATGTCAACACAAAACATGACTCTTTACATATTAAAATAATTTTGGTAAGTGGAAAATGATAACCAAGTGTCCAGACGGTGCACGTCAGTACCGCCATTGTTTCTATGATTATGAGGTTGACTCGAGTGAGACAGACATCACCAAATATTGTCCAACGGGTCTCAATGCTAATTTACAAAACTTCAGGTCACTGTCACTCCCATTTTTATTAAATATGGGTCAAATAAGTACACTTTGCTGAAAGATCAATATTTTTGATAACGAAATATGCAATCAAAAGTATAAGTTGCCGTTGCATTTCTACTTCAAATTTTCACTTCTTTACAACTCGTAGTATTCCGCACCAAAGAAAAATATCTATTCTCATATGAGCCCTCCCTTTCAATTTTCAACCGTCAACACTATAATTTCCAAAGTACTACCAATATTCATCTTTTTATCACCTTAATTTGCAAAGTACTACTAATACTATTTTTGTCACCTTAATTTCACTTATTAATGGCAAAACTTATTTTTCTCATTTAATGACCAATCAAATCGCTGGGCTCATTTTACCCTCCACACAAATGTCTGCGACCATCTTGTAAACAAATCAACTGTTTTTCCTATAGATTTATCCAAAGCATTGTCAAAAATGGTCATTTTACATTTTTTGGAAATCTCGCTAACTACACCAAACCCCCCTTAAAAATGAGGATGGGAAAACAACCTGAAGAAACACAGTCTATGATGTGTCACACCTCTACCTCTCAATCCCATTCATTGATATTAACAAATAAACACATTATAGAAGAATTTGTGCGTTTTTCTTTCATGATTTTCATTCAGAATTGTCTGTAACACATATACTTCATTATTTTGAATGATTTCATACCATTATTTACCAATATTGACCATGATATCAACTAATGGTAGACGGTACCCCTTAAAAATGGGAACAGTGAGAAAATATACCATTTTCTTCACAAAAAATTAAAATTTGGATCATTTCGTAATGAGCATGGAACTATTTAGTCACCAGAAGTAAAGGAAAATTTCTGAAGCTTTACAGTAAACCATGTCATTTTGATTCCATCAAATTGCTTTTATTGACAAGGACTGAAGTGCACCTTTAATAAAAATGTAAAACTTCTGGAAGGGGATACCCTAATATACAACACATTTCATTAGACTTATTGTGTTCATTTACAAAGATATGTTATGTAATCATTTTCAGACATGTCCATGTTTTGTCTCATTCCTTAATTACAGTCTCATTATGTAACTAATTAAATACAGATGGCAGATAACTGTGTCTGACTTTAAAATGACTGACATTTAAATGTTGCAAAATGCTAGTCAAATTGCTTTTAATATGGTATGCTATGGTATATATTGCTATTTTATCTATTTTAATAATGTTTTTCCTTTTCAGACATCATTTTGGTGATAAATATTTACCACAAAGAAGTGCAGCGTAAGTACTATCGTGTTCAATACTTTATCATAAATCATCCACAGTGTTAGAATGTGATTTCGTTTTGAAACAAATAATTACCGATAATGATTTTCATCGTTTGTAAACGCGACTTTTTTTTCAGAAGTATATATTTTAATGCCCACGATGTAGGGAAATCATTTTACTTATAATGAAATGACACGTAGCTATTCAATCGAGTGTGTACATCAACTTTATCCAATTTTTTGACATTAAGCCGGATGCTCATTTATGAAGAAAATATTGACTGCCTAGACGGCTAAATGTTCCAGAATTTGTTATAGACGGCGACAGAATCATCGACAGGTTGATTAATTTCTGCGATATGATATTTGAAAATAAATCGCCGAGAATTGTACGTTTGACAGTCCATTTTGCTCAGAGACATGCACTCAAAACAGCGAGAGATGCTCAGACTAACAACGTAAAACATCCAGCTGACAAATGAAGAAATTAAATTATATTTCTGTGAATTGAAATTTCTGAATTACATAAGACCCTATATAATTTCGAATTGTGATTTCACGGTTTTTCTATCATCGATATTTGGGACATGTATACTTTAGTTTTAGCTGTATGAAAGTATTTACGAGAGAGAGAGAGAGAGAGAGAGAGAGAGAGAGAGAGAGAGAGAGAGAGACTTGGACATTGCAGTTATTATAAATAGTCACATAAACGTTAATCATATTCTTTACATCAAAAAAGCTATTATAATACGAGCCAACCGACTTTATACACAGCGCCAAACGTGCATGTATGTATGACACATACTTGAATGTGGATTGTAACAGCGGGTGCTTTGATAATGATAAACATATATTTCGGAATCCTTAACCCCACACTGAAATCAACACACACAGATATTAATAAATCTCGACAATACGGTAGACCAGACACGTGCTCTACTCTGGGTAGATCTTCTTAATTCATGCAAAACGGATCCAATCAATAATTATTTATAACTAATTCAGGATATTAAAATTTGAAACCCGCTAGGTGTTTGAAAAACAACATGGCCGTTTCCTTTAGCTGTAATTTTATCGTTTTGAAACGGCTGTATCACGTTTATTTCTTGTCAGAAAAACATAAAAGTTTCGGAATAGATTTTGGGACACAGTCTTTTAGCAGCAAATACTATGGACAGTATTTCTTATTTTCATTACATCTTGTCAATGATTTCTAAAACGGCAAGAGATGTTATTGGGGTTTTCAGCTTATTGATAAGTAAACCCAGTAACCTAATTAATCATCTTTGGTCGAAGTTCCACTCCTTTTCATATAGACTAAATAATTTCGACTTTGTCAAACGGAGAGCAAAGTTTTCATGCATTCCAATATCTCTTTCCGTTATTACTTTGATGAACGCCATAACTGTAAGTATCTGCTATTGAATTTAAATAGCACACCTGAATGTCTATCAATGGAAAGGATGTTAATTGAAAACACATACGGAGAGAGAGAGAGAAGGAGAGAGATATGCTCCTAGGAAGAAAAGAGGAAAAGAGAAACGAACCCCAAAACGGTTGGGCGGTGGAGAATAACAACGAATCAGGAGACAAGGAATCATCTAGAGTTACATGATATATCTAAAAAAAGCAATGTATGATAGGAATTTAATTAGGGAATAAAACTATTCTTTCAACTTGTCGATGAAACTCGTACGTAATAATATTACCAGGTAAAATGAGTAGGCCTAGGAATAAGTCGAACACTTTTTCTACAAAATATGGGAGAGTCACAACTTAACCATTTAAACATATTTTATTCTTCTTCTCTAACATTAAATGTTGACGTATCTTAATAGTTACATAGGATTTGATTTATTTAAATACCAGTAATCACTTTATATAGTGGTTGTGTGTTTTGTTGTTAATCTTTCGAAATTGCAGTTCGTGGAACTCGAGTAAAAGGAAAGTAAATGTTGATTTTCGAGCTCATCTGATTTTATTATATTCACTTGAGAATAAAGGGAAAATACTCATAGGGTACGATAAACATTAATTTCAATAAATTGTGGACAAGATCATGGCGAGTACACCTGATACAAGTGGAACAATGGCGTTCTGTCCAAAATTACCCGCATCGGCATGTGATCCTATATTGTTCTGTGTTTTGGTTTGCTAAGGGGCTCTTTCGGGGATTTTCGGTAATTAGGTAAACGATCCTTTATAGTTCCGTCCTTTGGTATGTTGTTTTTTTCTTTTTGACGATCAAAAACGTTCTACGGGTACAATCACAACAAACTTTAGATTGAAACAGTCGGACGATTTACTAAGTCTTAATACTGCAATGTCAAAAATGTCAAACATAAATTTTAATAACAACAACATTGAAAAGATTGATATGATCATCTTTTTGTTTCTCTAGCTTAATATGACAGTTTTCCAATTAACATTGTGCAATAAGCTGAATTTAACGTACAAGTTCTATTCATCCTGCTTTGTGTTTTGTTTACACTACCATATCGGTCAAAGTATGTAAGCTATTGACGTAGACAATATCTAGTCACGTTACATGGGTAAATGCGACATTCTTTAGGGAACATTTACAAAGACAGACTTTGTAATGATATGTGTTTAGCATAATTTTCTTGTTCGGTATAGTAATTTAGTTTATGCTTATAATGATTATAACCACTAGGTCGTTGCCACTGCTGGTGGTCACTGAACCGTTTGAATCCTCGGGGATATACATAAACTCAGTACCTGGTAATTCGGGTTGAAATACCGAATTACTTTAAACTTCAATTTTTTTCTACATAATAGCATTGTAAATTGTGGTAATTTGTATTTGCCGCCATGTTGAAGTTCATTTGTTTAAATGTTGCCCCAGAGATACTTTAATATGAAGAGTTCCACTAATGGAAATAAGATGTATTTCTGCGAAAAGCACAAACTTGAACCAAACATCCATGTAAATCACTCAAATACTATTAGGGTTTCAGTTGATGCAGCAGTTCCGGAGGAGAAGATTTTAACATATTTTTGCCCCACCCTGTATCCACTGCTGAGCCAATCTGAATTACAAATAACCAAAAACATAGTACAGTACGTTGAATATTTACTTCCTGTAAAGTTTTGTCAAATTTCTTCAGCAGTTTTGAATAACAAGATGACAGTGTGCATGAAAACATTTTCTTTTTTGTATTTTTTAAAATTAATATATAACTAAAAACAAAAAAAAATACTAGATTTAAATGTTTTTTCCCTGGTATTTCTTGTCCTCATTACATAATACAGAGCATAATAATAATTAAAAAAAAACAAAAAAGAGGAGGAAACGTACCGAAATTCCGTTACACAGCACGCTATATGAGAGCAAACTATATCCAAAAATATAGGTTTTGGTAAATGCGATTTGAATACCAAGTTACACATGCGAGGAACATGATATGGGACACGAAATACGGACACCCAATGCTTTCATAATATTTTGAAATGTTTTCTTACAATACAAGTGGTCCTTGATTACAGTGGTCTCTTAAAGGGGCATAAACTCTGTTTTTAAACACAACATGCCCCTTTAAGACAGGTTATATTGTTCTGTGATAATTCCAAGTATATATAACTTCACAAAAATATCGATGGTATTGGCCATTAACCATTCAAAATACTATAAATACAATACCAAAGTTATAATGCTCAAGACCAAGGCAAAATAATAAAACTATAACCATAGCCAAATCCGTCTAAGAGTAACTATTGTAAAAAGATTACAACCTTAGCTTTTGAATAAATTAGTATGGTGTTATCAGTGCCACATATTACTTCAGTATAAGATTATCAGCTGGTACCAAAATTCCAAGTACTAGGTTAATGTATACCCTCGGGAACTCAAATGGTCCAACAGCCGTGAGAAATAGGAAAAGTGGGCTTTATCATAACATAAGCATTGGGATATTAACACAATATCTCTGTGTCTTTGTCGGTGTTTGTGTCTCTGAGTGTATATATGTTAATGTGTATGCATGTGTGTCAATGTATGTGTGTTTGTATGTGTCTGTGCTATGCTAACCTGTGTATTTTTGTGTGTTTTTGTCTGTGGAAACACCTGTCTGTCTTTATGTGAGTGTCTGTCGATTGTATATTGTGTTCCTCTCTATATGTGTCTGTCTGTGTTTTCTGTACGCATCTAGATGTATATGTATGTGTTTGTCTGTATTTGTGTGTCTGTGTATTTATATATTTGTCTGTATGTATCTGGATATATTTCCCTCTGTCATTTGTATGTGTGTTTGTTAATGCATGTGTCTATCCATGTCTAGGTGTGTCTGTATGTGTTTGTGTATGTCAGTGTTAGTCTTTGCATGTGTGTCTGTGTGTATATCTGTGTTTGAATGTCTGTGTTTGTATTTCTTTGTTTTCCTGTCTGTGTATTTGACTGTATATGTATGTTTTCTGTATATGTCAATATATATTTTTTATTTTATATGTATTTGTGTGTCTGTGTATTTATATATTTTTTCTGTATATGTGTGTATGCGTCTGTTTGTATGTATCTGTATGTATGCTTGGTAAAAATACCTCTCATTGTGTAATTATCAATTTGCGCTGAGGTTGATTGTTTGAATAATGAAATAAACACAACAGGATATCTTGTAACAAATCGTAAAATTTCAAAATGATGGAGCTTAAGTAATCCGGCCATTGTTTTCTTTCGTTTTGATTATTGATTAAGTTCTACGGATACAATCACATCAAACTTCGGATTCAAGTCTCAATACCGCGATGTCAAAAATGTTAAACATAAATTGCAATAACACGACATTGAAGAGACTGATACGATCAGCTTTTTTTGTTTCCCAGGCTTTAATATTACATTTTCCCAATTAAACATTGTGCAATAATCTAGATTAAACGTACACATGTTTTGTTTACACAGCCATAAGATATGTAATCTATTGACGTAGACAATATCTAGTCACGTTGCATGGGTGCTGTTACAATCTTTAGAGGACATTGACAAAGACAAACTTTGTAATGATATGTGTTGAACATAATTCTCTAGTTCGGTATAGTAAACTACCCAATATCAAGGTAGTTTATGTTTATAATATTTATAACCACTAGGTCATTGTCACTGCTGGTGGACCGCTTGAGTCCCCGAGGAGGGTATACACAAATCTATTACCTGGTATTTCTGTTCCCTTTGATAAACTTATACTAAAGTAATATTTTGCACTGATAATACCATTCAAATCCTAAATTTGTCCAAAGCTGAGATTGTTATCTTTTTATAGCGGTTACTCTTAGTCAGAATTGGCCTTGTTTGATACCACTGTATTTTTAGAAATTATACATCTATTCTAAATTGGAGCTGATGAAATCTACTTGACAGAAACAATCATCATGAGCAATTGTTTTGACCTTTTTCAAACCTATCACTTTGGTATTATGTTTATAATATTTACATTTCTTTTACGATACACACAGGACTACATGCTATCTATGTAATCACATAAATGAGTTTATCAAACTATTGTCTCGTTCTTGTATTGGTTTCACAAAATTAATGTATAAATGTTTGACAGTACCAAGTTAAACAATTTGATATGAGTCTCTGTCAAACTTTATAACGTTACAAATATATAATCAAATATTTGTCAATAATTTATAGATAATATAAAAATTTCAGATACCAAAGTATAAATCAATAGAATGTCCAGGACATAGATACAAATCTGGTAAAAATGGACAAACAAGGATCTCCGGAAACCAAGAGGTGGGATCAGGTGTCATAGTGGAGTAAGCATCCCCTGTCGACCGATCACGCCCGCCGTGAGTCCACAGTCAAGTCCAATGAAACACGTGAGGAGTATATCCTCGTCACAATTGGTACAGACGTCTCAACAACCGCCAACGAAAAGGCAACTTAACATTTCACTTAGTGAAACAGAGTAATCGCAAACAAGACTATTATACCGACCATAAAATTTGCGGAACGTTGACATTTAACGCGGTTTTCGATATCCCTGTGTCAATAGTTTGTCAGTGAGTAGTTTACCTCTGTATATGAAATCTTCATATGTTGTGCACGCCCTGGCATATCGGATCATTTGTGAAATATAAACTCCATATACGGGTGACTGAGGGATATTACTACTTAAATGTGGAGAATTTACGATGAGAAAGCCGAAATCGTCGCGCTTATCGTATAGCTTAGTTGCTAATTTCCGTGTGAAAGCGTATGTGCTTGATTCTGTTTTATCTTTAATTTCTAGTTCGCTGGGATATATCGCATTGACATATGTATGAAAATTGTTATTATTCATTGACAAAACGTTGTCGATATATTTAAATGTCAAATTAAAGCACACCGCTAACTTTTTCTTCTTATGATTCAGCAGTTTCTGAATGAAGTCTGCTTCGTATGAATAAAGGAACAGGTCGGCCAATAAAGGAGCACAATTGGTTCCTATAGGAATGCCGACAATTTGTTGAAAGACCACGTCTCCGAACATTACAAATATATTGTCTATTAGAAATTCCAGCATGTTTTTTATATCAACTTCAGAATATTTAAGTGTAGAATCAGAGTGGTGTTTGACGAAAATAAGTATCCTGATAGCCAATCACTAGATATTTAAATTTTCGGGTACCACCTTTAGTGAAAAAGCAGTTGTCTATGATGCTGAAAAGTCTTTCTTTTATTTTTTATGTGGAATAGTAGTGTAAAGAGTAGAGAAGTCATAAGTTTTGATACTGTGAATTCAAGAAAAATTATGTGCCTTCAAATTTTCTAAAAGCTGTTTAGAGTTTTTAAGTATCCACATCTGATTTACACTGCTTCTGGAATAAGCAACTGTACAGTATTGTTGAAGTTTCTCCTTAACGACTGTCAATATCTTGGTAAGGAGTAAAGATAAAGGTTTGGTGGTACATTTGCTGGATCCTGCTATGTATCTTTGCTTATATGGGGTTTTATGAAGTTTAGGTATCCAGTATAAATGTGGTAGCTCGAAATCGGTATCCGTTGTAGGGATATCAAATGAGCGTAATACGGACACGTGATTTTGAAGGATCTCGTCCTTTGAAAGTGAGCTACGTGTGTATGTAGGATTTCCAGAATTCGTATTAAACCCAAGTTCTACTAATAAACAATTAAGTAATGTGCCTTACAAATAAAAACTATATCATTTGAGGCTTTGTCTGCTCTTACCAGTACATATTGGTCATGTAACCTATCCAGTTCAGTTACTACTTCTGGATCATTAAATACACGGGATAACGTGTTTTCATAGTCCCTTTAAGTTTTCGAATACGAGATTTTATCAACCATCGTATGGCTTTGAGCTTTGATAATCAGTGTAGACTGTACATGTGTATCTAAACTGGCGGATCCAAGGTTTCATTTCGAAAATTGGTACATATTATTTTATTTTTATTTGTTATCGTTCTTAGTAAGTTTCTGAATTTACAATGAATAAAATAGTACATGAATCAGGAAGCAATTCATTTAAGAGATAAATTAATCAACAAATTAATGAAATATCATAAAATTCATTCATCAATGCATAGCTAACCTTTACTTTATACTATTAAACATGAACAAAAAGAAATCCAACATTAATACACACCCCGAAAAAAAATATGTATATAACTATCTATAAAATGAGAAAATTTTATGAACATGTAGATAAAGTATTTACTTACATAAGAATCAAAAACTAGTATAGAGTTATAATGATTTTACAATGAATTTATACACATACCTGCATTGAAAACCATAGTAAATTTGCGTGCAAACGAAAACTGTACAAAAAGTGAAAACTCGGGTAAAGTGCTAAATAGACACTTACTTACGTAACCGTAAGGAATACACCGTGAACGAATACGAACAATGCAAAATGCTAAGCTGGCATTTATATTTGAATACAACAATGAAACAAATCAGTAACGAGTACAAATTATGTCACTATCACATCCCTCGGCTTGAAAAATGGTATCCTTGTCATTTACACCAACTAAAAAGAAAACAATTGAAACATATATAATTTAACAAGATTTTACTAATTCCACGTAATCAATTGAATTAATGTTTGTTTTATTTCAGGGTCATCCATTACGTTTTAGTAACTAAAAATTGCAGATAATCTGTCTAGTTATCCGTAATTCTGTCTAAAGCAACCTGACGTTTTTCTTTCTCTGATTAACTTCCTGTGTTGAAACGGTGGGGTATTAATACACTCGGATGGTGTCGTATCGTTAATATTTTTGATAACGAATTTTCAGATAATGTATCTATTTCACAGTTATCATTCGAATTAGCCTCCAGATTTTCATGTTTGGATTCATCCAGATCTGATTGCACAGGTTCCAGCCGCACATAATCGATGTTTGGTTCTCGTTATTTTACACATATTCTATCATCCGAGTCTCCAGTTTCCTTACCTTGAGTGCGGTTTTGTGAATCTTTTGAAGTTTCGGTATTGCGATATTTACGCACTTTCGATATTTGTTTGATTGTATTATTCTTCACGTTATACAGTAGTGGACAAAGTATAGGTGCGTGGGGTGACATATTTTGGTCAAATACTATATAGGGTTTTAACAAATTGCAGACTTCAGTAATGAACAACGTTCTCTTATTAGACTGCCTTCAAAATTTGCACCTAGAAGATCAACAACTACACTCTGAGCCAAATATTTTTGTCCGCTGGTTTTGGCTGATTAAAAAATGGTTGAAACCTACCATTTAAATTTAACGTAGCGGTATCCTATGCATACTGATTTATTTATCCATGTCCATGACAAATAAAAATTAATTCGTATTGTAATAGATATTCGTGGGATTTTTACATATATTATAATGGCGGCCATCTTTCGAAGTTTGAGAGCGGAAGTAGCAGAAAGGGAACGTTTATTGGTCATATTGATTTAGCCTGGCTAGCTGATCTGTTAATGCACAATCACCGATTCCTTAAGACAATACTATATTGGGAGTTATTCCCCTTCATATAACTCTTTTATCAAGAGGGGCACGATAATATTAATGATTACTCACATGACCGAATTATTTGACATCGCATGGGTAACACAGAGATTCCCGTAGGAAGATTGTTTTCAAAAATTGAAGCGACCAAAAAAAGAAAAAAATATGTACCAAAGTTTCTTTTTAAATCATATCAGTTAAAATATTTTATTTTGACGATTGGTTGCTTTATAAATTGATTTTGAAATTCATTACCTAACATGGCTCAGACTATAGTTGATGTTTTGTTTCCTTGTTTTCTTTCACTTTTCGATACAATTTACCATCTTTAATGAATAGTCTATCAAATTTCTGAAGCCATACGGATTCTAAAATTGAATATTTTATTTATTCTGTTCTTGGTTTTCGATCGAGTCATGTTTCTGTCTAATATTATTATCTACTAGTACATCAATTATCATTGAAGTCCGTGATCACATACAACAGCTTCTACATGGAAATATTATACAAAATCCTCATTTGCCATTTTCAATTTTCATCGAATGTCGTTTTGGCCAGAACACACACACACACACAGACACACACACACACACATATATATATATATATATATATATATATATATATATATATATATATATATATATATATATATATATATATATATATATATATATATATATATATATAAATGCTATGTCTTTGACCTAAATTTCAAATTCTGTTTTCATTCACATTTAAATGTGTAGACCCTAACTAGGGAATAGAAGATTTATTTTATAAAATAAGATAAAAAGTCCATAAATTGGAAGAGTATGTATGTATCGATCAATGACAAAAAGACAAACATTGGTATAAATATAGGCATAGTCTCAGTTACATTAATTGTGTCCACTGGTTTTGACTGATTAAAATAAAATGGTTGATATTTACCTCTTGTTCTAGATATTCGCATTCAAATTACCACTACGGGAATTTATATAGGTGATAGAAAGGGTCGTTTATTGCTCAGAATGAATGTAAGATAAGATAATCCGAAAGTCATGTTTTCGGAGCATCCGACTATTATTGAATTATGTGTATTCATATTATTACGTCATATAATACATTGGGTGTTATTCCCCGTTCAAATCACTCTTGGCAGGAGTAAAATAACGGTTACCCGCTTGACCCAATTTATTGACATCGCGTGGGTAACACAATTTCCCGTAGGAAAAGATTCAAACACTGAAGCGACCAAACAAAGACAAAAGTATGTACCAAAGATGTAGTGTATACTTTTTCTTGTTTTCTATTGATATTAGCTCATTGATTTGGAATCGGACAACCAAGTGCATTGTAAATTAGATTCTAAGTTGACTCACGGCGGGTGTGATCGGTCGACAAGGGATGCTTACTTTTCCATGGCACCTGATCCCGCCTATTGATTTCAAGAGGTCCGTGTTCTTCTATTTGTTTGTACCTGTATCCAGGTGTTAGTCTTATGAATTATACTTTGGTATCTTTCCTATCTAATGTGTTTGTTTTGTCTGTTTATTTATTGTTGTTTAACGCCTCTTTTGACCATATTTCAGTTATATCGTGGCGATGCATCACAAATTATTTCTTTTTTTAAGTAAAAACACAGTAAATATATTTTCCTTATAAAACTTTTTAACACTGAAAAAGACAATATGTTTGTAAATTATTAATAAAAGACTATTTACACATTTGAATTGTTTTGAATACAAACCAATATCTTTCAGATACTTTTAAATGATTTCGTCAGCCACCATATTAAAACACTATCAAGATCTGTCTCAGAATAATATTTCTCACGAGTAAGTTTAAAATCTGTACATTCTGTTAAAATATGTTTCGAGCCACACGGTACACATTCCGGTGGTTCTTCTTTAAATAAGAAATATCTATTTGTAATGTTACTGTAACCAATACGAAGTCTGGTCAGAGTAACCTCATCTTTTCTATTACTAGTGAAGACAGGTGGATTATTTACAAATTTTGTATTTATTTCATGTAATTAATTTTTAGTTTGCACATCCCAATGTTGTTGAACGTTGTGGTTATACGATCTGAAATAGATGGTTTAAGATCTGTGAAAGGAATTTTATTTTTAGACTGTAAATTTCTCATTACTAATTTAGCAGCTTCATCAGCTTTTGTATTTCCTTTTATGTTAATGTGACCAAGAATCCAACAGAAAACGATCTTTGTAGATGTCAAAAAATATACTGACTCTATTATTTCGAAACTTATGTTATTAGAAAGGCTTACTCTTTAAATTAGTTTTAAACAAGACAAAGAATATAAAAAATCTCAGATACCAAGGTATAAATCATTAGGATATTCAGGATCTGAGAAAATGACACATATTTTAAGCTTTTGTCTATATTTAATTCAATGCCAGAAAAATCGTTGTGACCACAGTGGTGATAATAGAGACATCACGCGGCATGTTTATTTTGAGAATTTCAAAGTTAATAATAGCTGCAGCTGAAACGTTGGTGGAGGACTTTGATTCATCAGTGAAGAAAGGTAAAAAGTTGTTGTTGCCAGGTATCACTTAAGTATAAGTCTAATTAACAAATATAGTTGAAATGATAAAGCAATTACCGAGATTAATAGATGCAATAGGTACTTTGACACTTAGTAATTGAATAATACATGTAAAGTAAATGAAATGAAATGTGCTTAAAGTATATATAGGACCACAAATACTACTAAAATGTCAGATTCAGAACGAAATTACACGGTCATAGTTGTTCCAGAAGTAATTCTCCAGCTTCTACATACATACTATCTTCTGGTCATGTTCTAAATGCACCAAGTGCAAACGTAAGCCTTGGTGATGAACGGTATCAAGTATTTTTAAGTAGGAACGACCAGCAGAGCCATACACAATGCATCCATAGTTAAGTTCCGATCGAACAGGTGCACGATATAATTGCAGAACTCTTTTATCTGCTCCCCTGTTTGTATTTGAAATTACTTTCATAATATTTAAAGCTTTTAGACATTTTACTTTTAATTAATTTAATTGAAGGATGAAAGTTTGAAATTTTATTTCTTGGAGAACATTGATTTTGTTACCATTTAGGTACCCCCGCTGACTGCAAAATGCATGCATACTGTTTTTGAATTGCAAAATTTAAAGCCGTTTTTTGTTGTCCATTGTTCTACCTTTCTTAGGGATAACTGCTTTTGCCTTTCAATGGCATGTGACTTAGACTGTAACATAGAAATACCATTTTAAACCTTTGATCAGAATAAATCACTAAGTGTACATATTTACTTGATAAAACTTCAGATAAACAAGTATTTTCCAAATGCATACCGAAATACGATGCGAAAAATGTATGTAAACAATTAGGCTGATGCAAAAAGCAATGCATATATTACGAACTTAAAATATGGCTTTTGTTACAGAAAATGGCGTTGGTTAATTTGCAAGAAAATGTTCACTTTTTATTTTGCTAATAACATTGTAGTA
>BROG01002147.1:0-15310 GCA_030159075.1 Atrina japonica | reverse complement strand
TGAGCAATATGTGTATATGAGTTCCGTTTACAAATAAAGTTTAAACTAGGTTAGTTATATTGTGTGCGCACAATGTAGCTAAACTTTGTCAAAATAACAACCCATGTCAGTACTTTCACGTTATATTTTACATACTTGAAAGTCGTTTAGATTCATTATTTTTTCATTCGAATGTTTTTACAAATTTCATAAACTCATTAAGACCTTGGTATTTTACTGATTACATCATTTTAATATGAGACACTTAACCCTAGACATTTATAACACTTTATATCTCTGACGTAACGTAGGCTAATTTATACAAATGTTGATTACCAAAATATTGTAGAAAATATTAAATGTTTTTACCTTTTTTAAGCTCCTCTTATATTTTGTGTAATTAACTGCTTAACACTTGATGCCTGAATTAGATATGATGAAATAATAAGATGATACTTACATCAACGTATTTTATTTCCTGTTTTGCTGTGACTTCAGCATAGTCATTTTGGTGTTTCATATAAATTCGTTTCGTGACTGCCACCTTTCAGATGATACTTCGACGACAAAACAAAGCCTTGGTTCTGACTGATCTGACTGAAATTAGTTTCGACATCCATATGTTGGATTAACTGTTCAGAGACTGAAATATCTGTATTAATATTATCTACAAACGTAATACTAAACAATTTTGATCACCATATTGTTACAAATGTAAACTTTTGTTAGTTATGCGTTTTATTGCCTGTATTTTCCACAAATACATTAACATGATCATGGATCTACTTAAGAAAGCGGGTTTAAATTCAAAAGATATGTTTCCCCTTGGTTTATATTCAGTACATTCATATTGTATGTACAATTATTATAATCTTTTTATTCTAAACCATACACCCCTGGGGCCCATTTTACGAAAGCCTTAGTTCGTAAGTCCTAAATCCTAAGTTTTATTCCTAACTACCATGACAACGCATCGCTGAATGGTCAGTTCCATGACAATTAGGACTAAGACTTAGGACTTACGACCTTTCATAAAACTTGCCCCTGAAGTCAGTGGACATAACCATTTTGAGAAATGAGCAGGTCTATTTCCTCATTCAACCTACCTACAGGGCAACCGCTCCAGCCATAATGCATACTAAATTTAAGTAACACTGGCTTTATTCTGTTGAGAATAAATAGTATGAAGGAGAACTATGTGCCTCTAATTTTTCAAATTTCTGCTAATCCTAAATCTTATAGTGATAGCGTTTGTCATTAACAAAATCCAAACACAGGGATCTAACAACAAAATGTTCCGGATTTCCAAAACATTATAAAAAAATTAGGGGTAAAACCATCAGATCCAATGCAATAGTTGTTGTCATTCTTCACAATCTCAATTTAGGATATTGTAATTATTTTCAGAATAAAAGTTTTGATAGTGTGATTGTATTTCAGTTAAAATATCTTCTTTATTAGTAATGTTACATTTTCAGTTTCAAGTTTTGGTATCATTGTAAAAGAACCCTTTTCTCAAGCACAGACATATCTAGTTTTTGTTCACCACTTTCATTCTAAATTAACTGGATTTTTTTGGTGGTATCAGGCACTGAGGCCAAACAATAAATCTAAACGTGTAGCCACAATCCGTCAAATAGTAACCAATGTAGAAAGATAGCTATCAGAGCTTTAGAAGAATTTAGAATTTAAAATGGTGCTATCTGCTCGAAATATTACTTATTATCTCAATAAACTTTTCAAGAAACAAGAATGAACCCCTACATGGATTCTACAAACCCAGAATACATACTGAACTCCATTATAATGGACATCGCTTATCACAGATTGTTTAAGCCTGCACGCGTTACAAACGAAGACTGTTCTGAACAGAAACGTCTTTTCCTTAAACTTAAATTTACAAATAAAGGCATAGACGCTTTAAACATTGGCAATGTTCTAAATCACAAAAAAAAGTTCAATCCTGTATTCCACCATATTTTAAACTGAAGACCACGCCTTGCATTTCATATAGCTATACACCTAGCATCGCATCCAAGCTATTCAATTACAAACAGGTTTTGAAGTGCCTAGACATCAACCATCTTCTACACAACACTGTCACATGTTCATGTGCTTCATCTCCTTTCAAATACAATACTACCGAGCATGTCATTACCGGCGATGTTTCTTTTGTTGAAAATGAAAGCCTCAAAAATCTTATTTTAAGGGGCCCTAAATACCGGGATGATTCTGTCGAAGATTATGCCAGACGATGGGCCAAACATGAAGACGTAGAACCAGACACATTGTCTGAATGGCTGAAAGCCATACGATGGTTGATAAAATCTCGTATTCGAAAACTTAAAGGGACTATGAAAACACGTTATCCCTCTGTATTTAACGATCCAGAAGTAGTAACTGAACTGGATAGGTTACATGACCAATATGTACTGGTACCAGCAGACAAAGCCTCAAATAATATAGTTTTTATTTGTAAGGCAGATTACTATAATTGTTTATTAGAAGAATTTGGATTTAATACGAATTCTGGAAATCCTACATACACACGTAGCTCACTTGCAAAGGACGAGATCCTTCAAAATCACGTGTCCGTATTACGCTCATTTGATATACCTACAACGGAGACCGATTTCGAGCTACCACATTTATACTGGATACCTAAACATCATAAAACCCCATATAAGCAAAGATACATAGCAGGATTCAGCAAATGTTCTACCAAACCTTTATCTTTACTCTTTACCAAGATATTGACAGCCGTTAAGGAGAAACTTCAAAAATACTGTACAGTTGCTTATTCCAGAAGCGGTGTAAATCAGATGTGGATACTTAAACATTCTAAACAGCTTTTAGAAAATTTGAAGGCACACAATTTTTCTCGAATTCACACTACTATTCTACATAAAAAATTAAAAGAAATACTTTTCAGCATCATAGACAACTGATTTTTCACTAAAGGTGGTACCCGAAAATTTAATTTGTGATTGGCTATCATGATACTTATTTCATTAAACACCACTCTGATTCTACACATAAATATACTAAAGTTGATATTAAAAACATGCTGGAATTTCTAATAGACAATATATTTGTAATGTTCGGAGACGTGGTCTTTCAACAAACTGTCGACATTCCTATGGGAACCAACTGTGCTCCTTTATTGGCCGACCTGTTCCATTATTCATACGAAGGAGACTTCATTCAGAAACTGCTGAATCAAAAGAAAAAGTTAGCGGTGTTATTTAATTTGACATTTAGATATATCGACGACGTTTTGTCAATTAATAATGACAATTTTCATACATATGTCAATGCGATATATTCCAGCGAACTAGAAATTAAAAATACAACAGAATCAAGTACACACGCTTTATACTTAGACATTTTACTTAATATAATCACAGACGGGAAATTAGCAACTAAGCTATACGATAAACGCGACGATTTCGGCTTTCCCATCGTAAATTTTCCACATTTAAGTAGTAATATCCCTCAGTCACCTGCATATGGAGTTTATATTTCACAAATGATCCGATATGCCAGGGCGTGCACAACTGAAGATTTCATATACAGAGGTAAACTACTCACTGACAAATTATTGACACAGGGATATCGAAAACCGCGTTTAATGTCAACTTTTCGCAAATTTTATGGTCGGTATAATAGTCTTGTTTGCGACTACTCTGTTTCACTAAGTGAAATGTTGAGTTGCCTTTTCATTGGAAGTTGTTGAGACGTCTGTACCAATTATGGCGAGGATACACTCCTCACGTGTTTCATTTGACTTGATCCCGCTAGGTTCATTTCGAATTAAGTGGGAAAGTTTGCCAGTTTTCTTGCGGAAGGTCGGTGTTCTTTACCCGGGTAACCGGGGTTTCTCCTCCACCAATAAAAACTGGACGCCATCATATGACTGAAAGATTGTTGAGTATGGCGTAAAACAAAAAAATCAAATCAAATCAAATCATTTGACTTCACTGTGGACTCACGGCGAGTGTGACCGGTCGACAGGGGATGCTTACTCCTCCATGGCACTTGATCCCACCTCTTGGTTTCCAGAGGTCCGTGTTTGTCCATTTTTACCGCATTTGTATCTATGTCCTGGACATTCTATTGATTTATACTTTGGTATCTGAAATTTTTATATATTAGTATAAAATTATCAACCGAAATTGGACCAAATAATGAATGCGACCAACCATCGCTGGGTGGAACTTGTTTCATGAATGGAAAAAA
Source organism: Atrina japonica (assembly GCA_030159075.1). Lineage (NCBI taxonomy): Eukaryota > Metazoa > Mollusca > Bivalvia > Pterioida > Pinnidae > Atrina > Atrina japonica. The sequence continues at coordinate 11,092 of BROG01002147.1, read as the reverse complement.
AATAAGAATGTCTTTTAGAATATACTGATAACACTCATGGAAATTGCAACTACAAGGGTTTTAACTGAACTGATGTATTTTAAAAGAAATTGCTTGATGAACTTTTCGAAGCAATGGGACAGTCTTGCCCGTCGAAATATGGACGCTTGTGGATATTCTAGACCATTTCAATTACAGATAACATTTAACTCCGTTGGTTTCACCTTAGGATAGACAACACATGGATTTTCTTTTAAAGGGGTATTAGGGTGTGTGTGTTTCCTTCTAAAAATCTTTCCTTTTTACTACTTGGAGTAATATACAATAACAAAATAGAGATATACACAGGCATAAAAATTCTGAAATTCCAATATATTTTGTATAAATTGCTTGAGAAACCCAATTTGCCACTATAGTCTTTTTTAGGACTGCTTTTCGTGTATCTCGTCAATATGAACGTACCTGTTTGCTCGTTTTTCCAATTACAGTGATGACGAGAGCAATAAATATTCACCTCTGATATCAAAATGGCCATGTTAAGCGTTACCTTTATCTGTCAGGTTTATGTCTAGCATGGTTCATGGGCTATAGTTATCTCTCAAAGAAAATTTAATAATTATAATAGGTGGTCGATTTTGTGAAAAATGACAAGTTGAAACCGAAGACAAGAAAAATATATGCAATGGGGTAAACACACCGGAAAACTAATCGTATTGGTTTTTGTTGTTAGATCATCAATAAGCTGATACATCATAATTCTAAAGTCTTAGTTACCGATAAGCATTATCATACAATACAGCATTTTCGAGTTATCTCATTCCGTTCGGACTTTTCGAGTTATTGTTTACCTAAAGCACGTGATATTAACAGAAACGGGGGCAGTCAGCATGGCGGTTTACTCCGAAATCGTACACGTTGTGCCGACTGTCGTTTCAATAATTCCAATACCAAACTACCACAAGAGAGAGAAGAAAGTGTATGGATACATGGAGTCTGCTCGTGTATTTGCTTTCCCTGCGAAACAGGACAAGAAAATCCATGTCAGTTGGAAAACTTTAGCGGGCCGACTTTGTCGTTGTCTTTGAGTTTGACCAAGGTGGCAAGCAGGTAGCCAAGCCTAAACGTCACTTTGTCAAGGGAAAATCGCTGGTAAAACTATTTCTCGTTCTCTTAAATATCCTACACGAATTTATCATGTTATATGTATTTTACATTTTTAATTTCCATTCAAAACCTAGTGTTGTTATAGGCCTAGTAGATCTATTTTAATATTCAGTACCGCAATAAGCTGAATAGATCATATATAATAGGCCTATTAATAACTAAATTATTCAATCCATAACTGCAGTCTGTTTGATTTGGATTGTCAGGTTATAAGTATAACAAATTTAATAATTAATGACATTGACTGTCTTGTGAGTTGTTGACAGGACAATAATTGAATCAATGACCAAAATTTAATTTACCTGCAGATTTATATTAGAATGTTAGTATGTACATTTTAGCTATGATATGTATAATGCAGCAGTATTATATTACCTCCATGTTTTATGCAATTTAAATTAATTTATTTCACCTTTTAAACAATTTGACGGAAATTTTCAGAATAACTTGCCTCTGATTAATTGATTGGGGGGTATAAACTGTCAATCTATTAGAAAATTTCCATACATCTGATTTTGTCTTTGGGAATATTAAAGTGGTTGTCTCTATATTGCAGCTATGCTGGACATGCGACGCCATACTTAAAAACATGAGGTTTTTTAACCATTAGCCTGCCAAATATGAGAAAGACTGGACCATCAAGAAATCTTAGCAAATTTCATGAATTTCATTTGCGTTCACAGGAATTTTCATTCGGTAGCGACAAATACCGACAGGCCATGTTGTCACCTACAGTACTTACATTTACAAGACTTTATAACTTCTGGTGTCCATCATCCAGACAGGTTCATTCGCATTTTACTAACTTGTGGGGAGGAAAAATAGACAGATGCATAATAGCAAATACGATATTCCTGAATCATATTCATGGCTGACTTGACTGTTTCATCACATTAAGCATATTCCTTTAGTAAAAATATTCTTGTAACAGAACTGCATTTGATATAAAGCAAACCTTTTCCATAGCACGATTAAGCAACAATGGCATCAAGAGAAGCGCATGTAAAATGATACGTTCAATCTACAAACAGCCCTGATTCCTGGACATTTAAGTTTTGTAAAGTGACCTAAACATTTCAAAATATAGGTGTCTGGCAGACAGTTCATTTTAGTGACGGATACAGTGCAACCCAAATAATCCCTGTTACAGTAGTTATCTGGTGCTTGGGAAAATTGAAAATAGTAAAGAGGTGATGTGGTTGATTGATTTCCTTTTTTCATTGTATTTTCTTACATGTATTGTTTTGTCTGTTAATGTTGACTGTATTCCATTATAAGTTATCAGTTAATTACATGGAGAATAAAACATTTTATTTTCAATGTTTTGTTCTCTCTCTCATGTAAAACGTCGACATTTCAATTAACTTCAAGAACACAAGATAGCTGGTACGACTACGGTACATGTATTTCTTATTGGTTTGAACTACTTGTAGAACTCAAAGGTGACAGTGAGAGTTGACTTTGAACCTTGTATAAGTTGTCAAATCTATTTCCAGTGTCAGAAAAATACAGAAATGGCATTTAAACCATGAAAGATTACCCCTGAGAACTTAAATCAACTTCCACATGAACATAAAATGATAACTAACAGAAACTAAACAAAATAAAACCAGGTCACAATTAAATAAAAATACCCCAAAATACATCTCACTAGGAATGATTTTGTTTCAGTTGTGATATGAAATGCATTTTTCTCGCATTAATATTATACAGCAGGTGTAACTCGAGAAAAAAAGATGTAGACACTGGTAAAGACAACTCTGTTCATGAATCTTAAATATACTGTTGTTGCATCAAAACAACCAGTTTGGTCTTCTGAAATTAACTGTAGGCCTATATCATAATATACATGTACATTGTACATAATTTTGAAAATGGAAGTTGTATATGCATTAAACTTATGTCACTTTAGTAACATCTTGGTACATTTTAAAATGCATTTAGAATGCCATACTGATGCCATTTTGGTTTTGAAGAAAACCATTAAAGTTGATAAAATGGCAAAATCAATGTCAGAAGCATCTACTTTCATGAATTTACAGTAAATATACTGTTGTTGCATCAAAACAACCAGTTTGGTCTTCTGAAATTAACTGTAGGTCTATATCATAATATACATGTACATTGTACATAATTTTGAAAATGGAAGTTGTATATGCATTAAACTTATGTCACTTTAGTAACATTTTGGTACATTTTAAAATGCATTTAGAATGCCATACTGATGCCATTTTGGTTTTGAAGAAAACCATTAAAGTTGATAAAATGGCAAAATCAATGTCAGAAGCATCTACTTTCATGAATTTACAGTAAGAATACTACTGTATGTATATGACAAAATGTATATTGGTCTTTTGGGCAAATTGTACTGCCCATCTCAAACTATAGAAACATCAACAGCCTGAACAGCATACGATTTTGAAATGCTTACATCATAAATGTGAAACTTCCAGACAAAACAACTTTACCAGAAGACTTTAGAAGAATCTATACAGAGTAAGTTCTGTCACTCTGACTGGTTTCAGTAATACATATGGACTACATAAAGAACATAATGGAGCCGAGAACCTTTTACAATAAACTTGATAATTTTATTTGTTCAAGTCTGAGAATATTCTTGGCGAATCAGATTTCAGGATTAACCAAAGTTAAGCTTTATGGTGTCAGGGTCTGAATATTTTGTCACTGATGTGATTTGCAAGAAAAAGTCTACATTGACCTCAAGTCACTTTAAGTTTCATCTGAAAGACTCAAAAGGCATGTATTTACCTTTTTAAGTATTAGATATGACCCGATACTGGGAACCGGAACCTGGATCCTAGGAATGAGAGTAGAAGCACTCTACAATTAGACTTTTGTTTATTGTCTCCAAATAAAAAAGTATTTATTACATTTTATATGATAAAATACTGCTAGTACTAGTAAGATGAAAGATGAAATGATTTCAGTAACAAAGTGTTGTGCATAGTATTAAAATGATGCAGGCTATATAATTCTTTTTTTTTTTTCAATTAATAAAAATAATTTAATCATGATACAATCGCATGTCAGTCTACTGCCATACATCCGGGAGTTTCTGATTTGCATACGACTTACAAGTTCTTACGCATAAATGAGAAAGGTGCTGTTTAATTAACATTGCATTTGCCCGCACAGACTTTTACAAAATTACTAAACATTTGCATATTCAAAATTCAATTATGTATGGTAAAATTAAAAATATTGCTGTAAATTTCAAATGAAGTGTAATTTAGAAATTTAACAAAGTCCCTCTTTAAATGGAGAGAAAACGGACTACTTAATTATGTTAGACTAAGTATATACGTTAATTTCTTAAAAATTGTAAAATCCATCACCGTTTTTACTAAGTCTGATACCTAGATTATGAAATTTATATGCTCCTTATCCTATTTTATATTCAATAAAGTCGAATCATTTCGTTGCGTAATGTTAACTAACTTTAAACAAATGAACACGATCAAGGGCGGATGCAGGATTTTAGGTTAGAGGGGTGTGCTTTTGATCCTCACAGTAATCGAGAATTTGTTCAAAGGGGCGTTGAGAGTAATTTCTGTGGAAATGCTGGATAAAACCAAAGGATTTTATATGGGACATGTAAAATCCTCTGGTTTTATCCAGCGTTTCCACAGAAATTAGGTTGAGAGTAATACAATAACACTAGATGTTACGCACTACAAGCCTCACTTAACATGTTTTTTTTATTTAAATTGTGAAGCAATTATTTCTTGAGACTATGGGGACACACATCTTTTTAAAAAACAAATTCGGAAACCTGGTCTTTTTACCGTATACCAATATCCAAGAAGCAAAAAACGGGGCATGTGCAAATGTGGTATTGACTCTGCAGTAGTGTGGCGGTCCATTCACTAGTTACCTGTGCAAATCATCATGCTAAAATATTGAGCGGTCACGGTTCATTTTGTATATGCATTTAATTTACAGTTTCTTCCTGTTAGTATATAAAATGTATAAGATCAACCAGGGCCAATGATGAAGTATTTGTTTTGCATTGATTTATTCGGGTATACGATAGAAGGACCAGGGTATCAGGTAGGAGGTTTGTGCAATTCATTCGTAACAATTACATAATACGTATTTCTCGACGCCTCCCCCTTCATGATAGAAACATCACTGAGGACTGTTCTGTAGTTATTTAACCTATTTTATTGGGAGCAAACATTTTACAGAAGAAATCGGCGGAAAATATTATTTACTTGTTACAAATTTATATTTTCCGGATGGTATATATTTTGATCCATATCAATTGATACAGATAATCTTGATGTATGGTGGCTGATTCGGGACATCGTAATATCGCTTCGTTTAATACAACGCGATATTACGATATTACCATGCGAAATGACGATTCTACGACACGAAATGATGATATAACGATACGAAATGATATGGTGGCTGATTCGTATGGTGGCTGATTCGGAAGATCGTAATATCGCTTCTTTTAATACAACGCGATATAACGATACGATATGACGATACTACGATATGACGACATTACGATACGAAATGACGATATTACGAAATGACGATATGAAGATATAACGATATGAAGATATGACGATATCATGGCTACCATGTCGACGCATGCGTCGCTTCAAACCGAGGTTCATTTACCATTTACAAGGTTACAGTTAAAAGACACAAGTTGGGGTTGGGGGTACGTGATTTACATAACGTGTAATGGAAAAAAAATACCGGACAGAACGGATATTTCTGAAAGACAAATTAAATGCTATCAGAATATTTGTGTCAGATATTTGAATTAAATATTAACGTAAATTATAGTTTTAGTTCATGACTTGAAATCCCCCAGATACCGATAGCTAAAATAATAATATTTAAAAAATGTAATATTTATTTTGCTTTTTGAGAAGTTAAGCTATTTTTTCTGCACAATTATACATGTGACCTCAATATAAATAATTGGCAGCAAAGAATACAATAAAGATTAAAATATGTATATAATTAAAGAATATCTAAATCTTGCCAGAAATGTTCTAATTATTCAATACCTCTTCGAATAATTGTTCATGTATGTGTAGTTGTCACCAGAAGTGCCACATATAGTGCCACACGTGGACTAAAACTGAGGTAGAAAAAATGTCACTTTATATCTTAATTATTAGGTACTGAGCCAAGTTATAGAAAGAGGACACCATCCTGGGGTAGGTCGCGTTATAACTCAATTATTACGGACTAGACCGACTTATAAACAAAAGAACACTACCCTGAGGTAGGTTACTATATTTACCTTCGCAACGTATGTAAAGTAAATGGAAATATTCTTACTTTTTAGTGCATTGGCTTCATTTTGTATAAAGAAAACCAAAAGACTCTTAAAACATACCTTAAAACATACCACAGTCGGTTATTTAGTTGTGTAGACAGTTCGGGATTCTAACCCAGGACCTTCCGAACTCTAGAAGGGCGGTTTCACCTATTGCGTTATCGGGGCTCTCTGTATATTACAGGAAATAATATTGAGGAGCATTTTTCTAAAATCACGTAACTGGCGATAATTAAAGCTGGATTATAACTGTAAACTCGAAACTTCCCTATTCAAATCACCCTTATGTTTATTAATAGCACCGGGATTTTCCAAAATGTTATCGTACTATTTTAAGACACAGCTAATTTCATTCAAAAGTAATATTGATATACACTTTTAAAACAACACTTTTTGGGACTTTTCCAAATTATGTTCATATGCTGTCTTTGAGCTTGTTTCGACCGGTTCAAACGTTTTAATGTAATATTAATATCAATAATATTAATTATTCTTAAGACTCTTCTTAAAGGGGCATTGGCTGAGTTTACTCAAAACAGATATTTAATTTTTTTTTTCTACATTTACTGCTTGTACTTGATGTATAAAAACAAATAAGAGCTATACACAGGCATACATATAATAATTATATTCCTGTATATTTTGTGAAAATAAGGTCCGATCCAGTTTGGTATTCATATACAAATAGTAAGGTTAAGTTAATCAACTGCAATTAAAAAAGTGCCAAACCTAGGTTTCTCAAGCAATTTTCACAAAACATATATAGGAATTTTAGAATTTTTATGTCCGTGTATATCTCTTTTGTTGTTGTTATTGTTTATCAGTCTAAGTAGTAAAAAAGGAAATCAAAATTTGAAGAAAAAACCCACAGGTAACGCCCCTTTAAGCTTTTGTCTGAAACAAGAAAGTTGAGAACAAAGTTTAAGGAGGAATTCAAAATCTCAGATACAACTGATTACATCGTCGATATACCTGTAAGTAAAATTGATCCGAGATGCTAACTGTTTGTTTCCTTTGGAGAGCAGAAACTGTATAAATTCCGCATCATATGAATACAAAAATATGTCAGCCATGAGAGATGCACAATTGGTACCCATTGGAATGCCGACAATCTGTTGGAAAACTTTTCCCGCAAAAACCACGAATATGTCGTCTATTAGAAACCCCAGCATCTTGATAATATTGAAAAATCAAAAGACTTGATGCTTGTAATATGTTTGAAATTTGGAGATTTTAAATGTTCCAACAATTCCTTTGAATTCTTTAGGATCCACATCTGATTGAGTCCGCCTCTTGAGTAGTCCGTTATACAGTACTTCTGAAGACCTTGTTCAATATGTGTTAGAAGTTTGGTAAGCAAAATAGATAAATGCTTGGTGGAACACTTAGATGACCCTGCAATGTATGGCGTACTATTCACATGCGTCCATAATAATTTCAAAGTTTTGGCGCCATGTAAACGATACAGGTTCCCTATATTTTGGGCCTTTGCATAAAAGATTTCTCTGTTTTCTGTTGCGCACAATGTTGAGATCACCTGTCACAACATGGCCACATGGAGAGTACATGAATTCAGATGTAGAACAGGTACAAGGTGGAATGTTCTGTGAAAGGCTGGGTAAATTAAGTTGCTGTAGATTTACCTTGTAATTAAAGATCTTAGAGGCAATTGATCGCGTATAGCTATAGGAAATACATGGTAAATCTTTGTATTGGAAGTAAGGCGGGATCTTACTTTGGATGAATTTTTGATTCAAAATCTTGATTATATTCAAAGCGTCAATTCCCTTATTAGCAATTTTGACCTTGAGGAACGGACAACAATCAAGAGTATATCTAATAGTATGATTAAACGACAGAATGACAGAAAGGTACGGTCGTTGAAGCTCATATTAAACGGACACAATGGGTAAAATATTTTATATCTTAATTGTTAAACTTTAATGTCAATCTGTGTCAATATAAAATCGTTAATAAGTCATTTTTTCAAATACGGAGACATTGTAAATATTGTTCGCAGGTTACGAGTCGATCAAATATCTAATAAGACGGGGGTAACTGTTGAAAAAACTGTGTTTAGCTCACTCAGTAAAAAGAACTAATTGCACTGATATTTTTTGTGAAACAGATTATTATTAGATAATAATTAATAAATTTATAGAGTCAAATTATTAAATGTATAAATAAACAAAATAATGAATACAGGGATAAACAAATAAATAGATAGATGATATATAAATAGATAAATAGAAAGATAAACAAATAATTATATAGACTCCATGTATAAATCAATAAACACATGTATGATTAATTTTTTAGATAGATATAGGCTTATGTATAAATAAAAGAAATAAAACACGGTTTGAGAGTATTGAGGAATCAATAACAACAACAGATTGAAGGGCAATGTTATTACTTGTGTATTTGTAAGACCGGCTTTCAGTACTTTCAGTACTTTGATTATTTATCCGTTAATAGTTTTCTTACTCATATTACCGTGTTAGAGTGTTTTTCACGTATAGAAACACGCAGATTGCACACGTCTCGTACCATTCACCATTACATCAACAAATGAATCAGATTAAAACAGATATCCGATGTCATCTAGGACAAAAGTGGCTTATAACCAAGATCTATTAATAAGCATTTCCTGGTTTTCTTTGTAGTAAGTAGATAGACTTCCCATTATAATTTTTCGTTTTTGTGAAAACACTAATTGCAAAATTACTCTTTTGTTTATTTATAGCGCCGGGTTCTTCCAAAATTTCATCGAATCTATTTCAAGACACGGCTAATTTCATATGATTGAAACACACCAAAAGTGATATTGATACATTATTAAAACTGTGAATACTGTATGATTTACAATTAGAACATATTAGTATTTCCGGTGTTATAACATTTAACAATCGGGTTACAGCAAACCAACAACTATTTAAGGATGACCTTATACACGCAATGGTAGTATAAATATTATAAACATACGACCAAAGTTATAATGCTCAAGACGATATCGTTTCTGTCAATTAGACGTCATCAGTTGAGCTCCAATTTAAAAGTTATATGTATTTTCCAAAGAGAAATTGGTATTATACAAGGCCAAATAGTATCTCTAAAAGTATAGCCGAAATCCGTCTAAGAGTAACCACTGTAAAAAATGACTATCTCAGCTTTAGAAAAATTTTGAATTTAAATGATGTTAACAGTGCCAAATATTACTTTAGTATAAGATGAACAGCTGGTACCGAAATACCAGGTACTAGGTTAATGTATACCCTCGGGGACTCAAACGGTCCACCTGCAGTGGCAACGACCTAGTGGTTATAAATATTATAAACATACGACCAAAGTTATAATGCTCAAGACGATATCGTTTCTGTCAATTAGACGTCATCAGTTGAGCTCCAATTTAAAAGTTATATGTATTTTCTAAAGAGAAATTGGTATTATACAAGGCCAAATAGTATCTCTAAAAGTATAGCCGAAATCCGTCTAAGAGTAACCACTGTAAAAAATGACTATCTCAGCTTTAGAAAAATTTTGAATTTATAAATGATAAAAGAACATATGTACTAAGTTTGATGCCAATTAGTTCAGTAGTTATTAAGAAGAAGTCGTAAATGTCTCAGCCAATCAGAGGCCAGGGCGGCTATCTTGGATTTCTGTTCCGCCAAAAAACAGCAACACTTTGTCAGGACATCATAAGAAACATGTGTACCAAGTTTGAAGTCAATTGTTTCAGTTGTTCTGAAGTCGAAAATGTCTCGGGCAATCACAATCACATCACCCCTAGTTTTCCAAGGTATCAACCAGGTAAATCGATGTAACATAGCACAAGTAAGGCTGAAGTCCTTGTGACTGTGAATGGCTGTGTAAGGTGACAGGTGTACGTTTTGATACAAAGGAATTATATCGACAAAGTAGACCTAATACCAATCAATCTTGAAATTAGCCGGATTTGAGGACTAAACTTGAGTAAAGGAATGATATTATATTAGAAAGCAAAATAATAATGAACGCAATGTCGATGAAATTAGTAAATATGTTTATATAATAAAGAATTCAATTAATTGTTAGATATAATATAATATATGTTTTATATACCATGTCTGTCTGGTATGCATGTTCTTAACTGAGCACATATTTACTAATGGATCAGAAAATCAAATTCAGCTTTTTTTTCAATTTGTCCGATATCAATAGGTGAGAAACAAAACTTTTTTTTTTATTATTGTCAAGGTTCGATTCAACATTGCATGTACTGTATATGCATTACAAGTTACCTCCCTTACCCAACGTATTTCTTTTCAAGTAAAATAACGATTATTCAAATTCACATGATTTGGAGTTTAAGGTCCATTTTAGTTACAATTTATATATCATGTTACTTTGCTCACATTTATGTCTACCGGTATGAGGTTACCGGGCCTCTCTCTTTCGAAACTGAAATCATGGGAAGATAGATACGTATTGAGAAGAACCAGCAAATTAAGATGATTTAACACCTCATTGGTACTTCTAGATTTTTTTGACCATATACTTCCGGACTCGGACAAAGGGGATTAGCCGATGGCGTGTGACCAGGGGATGTGATTTTGTCACTCAAGAATATTTCACTCATAA
>BROG01002146.1:10000-15341 GCA_030159075.1 Atrina japonica | reverse complement strand
CAAGTTTTATTCTGTTATTTGTACGAAGAAAATTATTTTTAACAACATTTTTAAGATGAAACGCTTGGAAGAGGTGTTTCAATAAGGACCATGAAAGCAAAGGTGGAAATCGATGGATATTTCAATTTGGTAATCGTATTTTATTGTTGATATTTTAGTACAAAATAAATATAAATATGAATATTTTTATATTGATATAAGCCATTGTTCCTTTTAAAGTCTGAATTAACATGAGAATATATGTTGCAGAAGTGCATGCAACAGTAACCTGTAGAATGTATTACTTTTGTTTCTTAAGTCGAATGTCGGCGGTAAGTCGATGAGTGACGCTAGAAACTGATCGGTAAGCTATTGCACTTTCCTCTGCTACCCTCTTGGACAGTCTATGCTTAACCTTTGTTACAAACTCGGTAAATGAGAATTCTCCACGTTCTTCCTCCTTCAACTGTTCATAAAGTGCAGTCAAGAGTGTGCTTCCTTGATTACCGCAAAATGATGCATAACCTAAACAACAGAACATATCACTTGTTAGTTGGATATAGAAATAGTTCATTTTATTTGTTAGTTAGAATCAATGGCAGAACATGACCATTGTTAGTGAGTTTGAATAGCACAGGCGATGCATGTTAGTGAAAAGGTAAAATAGAAATTGGTATTTCTTACTGAATATTAACAAAATATATATACAGTTCTCAAGAATACAAGCTCATGTTAGCAGAAAAGGAAAATCGCAACATATCATTCGTTTGTGGGGTATTGATAGTATATTATTATTAGGGCTGTCATTGATAGACTCGATATCGATGTATCGATATAAAAATTGATTTGATACGGTAATCGATACATTTCTTGAGTATCGATACATTTCATACTACATATCAAGGATATTTTTCCAAAAACTTCCATTTATTTTACTTCATGTTCTTGAACTATGTTACATTTCATTTTGATTGTTTAATTTGTTCAAATAAGCAATGTTTTCCTTGTAATGATTGATTTTTTCATCTCCAGACAGTCAAATATACAATAACACACCTAAATATTATAAAGAATCTATTTATTCTGAATGCATTTTATAGAAGTACCAATTAAATCGATTTATCGATATATCGATACTTTTTACTTATCGATATATCGATATAGAATTTCTCATCAATGAGATTGCTGTATTAATATTGCAGTTGTACATTGTATTTGCCGTTGTTGATGACAGTCAGTAATAAACCTAGTAACTGGTTTATTTTGTTGAGGACCATATTTTCATTTAGGAAATGTCTACACTTTCCACTGTACAATGAACAGTATTTCGTAAAATCCGCCATTACCGTCTATTCTTTGCTACTGACTGTCCATAGAACCATGGGTGGCAGTCACGTGACTTTTTATATGCATTGAAATGGCGGCATTTCAGTCCGAGGCAAAACAAGGTATTATAATCAGCTTTTTATAATGAGAATTTAGTTGAAGATCCACTGTAATGAAAATAGACGATTTAATGAGAATTTGGTTCCATAAAGGCTAATACGAAGAGTGAATAGTCCCCTACTGCCTGGGCATATCACCAAGATATATAAATAGACGAAATTACGTAAGACAGACTAGACACACGATGTTGGTCTCATGAAAGCAAATAATTCTAAGGGAAAAACCTCCCTAAAATTGTCGAGTAGCAGTCTCTGTCCTTCATGAACAGCTATGTGTCAAGTTCCATAAAAATCCGTTCATGTATCTAGGAGAAGTTGCGATGACATAGTTATTCCGATAGAAAAACGGATGGCTAAGTCGGTAGCGCGTTCGACTCTTGATCGTGAAGTCGTGAGTTCGAGTCCAGCCGGCGACAGGTTGGTTTCCTGTCTGTCGGATGAGACAGTAAAATCCGAGATCCCGTGTCACAGTAGGTGTCGGCACGATGAAGAACTCTCACTACGGAATGGTCGTAAGTACTGAGCATAGGCCAAAATTTGAAGCCCTTCACCGGCATTTGGTGACCTCTCCAAATGAGTAAAATATTCTAGAGTGGGACGTTAAACAACAATAAACAATCAATAAACAAACGGACTGACAGCAAAGGTTCACTTATAGTTACCTCAGTTAGCGGACTAATAAACAACAATGTGCACCAGGGTTTTTTATCCACCGCAAATTACGTATCAATTGTATAAAGAATCTAGTCACGTTTACAATACAGTGCATGATACTGTTTCACAGATAATTTACGATCATCGTATCATTTTTCGATCCATTTGCGTGTAGTTCCGCCTTCCGGTTACTTGTGTTTCAAAAAGGCGTCGTAAGGGAATACTAAGTCGATCGCAAGTTACGCTATGTAACAATCGTAAGGGTTTCTTAAAACGGAATTCTCTAGTATTTAACCATTGGTGGATTTAGAGGGGCGTAGGGACGCACGCCCTTTAATACTGACTTTTTAAGAAAGGAAATCAAGTGTTAGTGTATGAAAGCTATAAAATGACCTCTCAGAGACTCCAATGAAATGTTTAATGGATAAAGAGGTCATAATTGTTTTGAAGCTACAATGTCTAAATTCTGTCCTGATTTCAAGTTATTTTTTGCTGAATCAACCTTCTTTTGAAACAGATAATAAGTGCGATTTATTAGCAGATTTCCATGCGTATTTTCGCGATTAGACACAGAAAATGCGTATACGGGCTTCCAAATGTCAAGTGTTCTGAAATGTGAGTAAAACCCGATCCCCGAACAAAATTATTTCTCTCAATAAATCCAATGAATTGATCCAACCTTATTCCAATACATGAGTGAACTATTCCAATGAGATCTAGTTGTAGCGTGAATATAGAAAAAAATAGCATTTTATATACGAAATTGTCTTCCTATACTTGGTATGGTCCAGTTTCTGCAGTACCATTAATGAAATTTAAAACGAATAAAATTAAAAAGAAATGAATCATCGAACGATTTGGCAATGGAAAAATTACTACACTTTTCCTGTTTAGCATAATTATGATTCTGATTAAAACCCCCGAATTCAGGAATACCTGTGTCTAATCAAATTGCATCCAATATTCCGAAACGTAACGCTACGATCAAGATACGACTGGATATAGCTGTAGTAAGTTAGGCCAGGATTTATATTTTTGTAAGATCATCGTAACTTACGACGGCTTTGTGAAACAGCTGTAAATCATAAGATTTATTTACGGTAGAGGTACGGCGGCACGAAGGCTTAAGAAGGCTTTGTGAAATGATGCCTAGAAACATAGTTTATATATATATCTTGTAAAATACAGTGTTCCTTTACTTTAAATAACATCAGCACCCTAATCCAGCATAAATTGGCGGTCATTGGACTTTAAGATAAATATCGTACATGAACGATAAATTATTCTTTGCAAATCATTAAGACATCAAAAAGCGTAGGCAGTTTATAATACACAGTCTTAGATGGTTAAACTTAATCAGCTTTTCGAAACAGGTGCAATTACTTACGTTAGAGGACAATATATCGATAACGGGTGCACCGATTGTTATCGAGTTTTGACATTGTTCTTAAAATAATGTATTCTAATTTTTTTTTTTTTAGCGCACCTGAACCAAAGGTTCAAGTGATTTTTTCTGATCGCCTTTTGTCCGTCGTCTGTATGTCCGTTAACTTTTCACATTTTCGACTTCTTCTCCAAAACCGCTAAAGAGATTTTGATGAAACTTTATACGAAGCACGTACTCAAGGTTCTCTACCAAGTTTGTTCATATCGGCCCGATCGGGCTGGATCCAGGATGGGGCAAAAGAAGCCCCAGGGGTACCCTCTTTAGAAATCTTCTCCCCCAGAGCCGTTGTGTGGCTTGAAAAACTAATTGTATCTGAGTGATCTACATAGATGTCTGATTCAAGTTTGTTAATTTCGTAGAAATCAGAAAATGAATTTTTGATAAGTTTTTGACGTCTTTTTACACATTGTCATTTTCATTTATTTTTGTATGATTTATTTTATTGTTTCCTCATTTATTCAACATGATGTATTAATTTAATGTGTTTTACATCTAATTAGGTAGAGAAATGGTATTCTGAAAGAATTTTGCTGAAATTTAATTTGTTGAAGTTTTTCATGAATTTTTAAACTGCAAAAAGAAGGAGGGGATATTTTTCACACAATTCTTCCTCAAAACCGCAGAAGGATAAAGGAAGCAAGTACCTGGTATCTACCAAATTTATGGTTTTTTTTTACCAGATCGACTCAAGAGGTGGATCCAGGATGGACAAAATAGATCTCAGAAGGTACATCTATTTGAAAATCTTCTCCAGAACCGCGGAATGGATTGCAAAACTAATTGCATCTGAGTGATTTACATGGATGCATGATTCAATTTCCTGTCTTTTGAATAAATTGGAAAATTAATGTTTGACGTTTTTGACATCTTTCCCAACTTTGTCATTTTCATTCATTTTTTAAGCCTCCTCCACTCCCAAGGAGTGTTAAAATAATTTGTAAATTTGAGATTCCTATATTTGCAAGATGTCATTGCAGTTCAGGTGAACGATGTGGCCCATGGGCCTCTTGTTTCAAGTTTTCTCTTAGAGTGTTCTTTAAAGAAATATAAAAGGAATGATAATATTGCTAAAAATCAAAATTGAAATGCAAACATAAAGTGAAGGCTGGTGATTTTTTCTTTATTTTGCCGTTTTGATATACTCTCACTGAAATGATTACATTGAGAATACTTACCAATCGGGGAACTATATACAACTATACTATTCTTTACACAAGGTGGGCAATAAATAGGTTTCTCTTCTTCACTTTCAGAGGGTTGTCCATGGCTGTTGTTCTCACATGTCTCTTTAAAAATCACCAACAAAACAAAATGAAATGTTACTTATACAAAATTTTATCCGGAACTGCTGATCAGAACACTTTCTATTCCTTACACACGTCGTCTGCATTGTTTGTAAACATGATGGACCAAGGGATTATTCGTATTCATAGTTTACATTTGGTATCAGTTACACTTAACCAAATTTGTTGTGCGTAAAATACGGGTTTGTACTTATTTACGAATGGTGGGTGAAACAAAAGGCTCAGTGAGAATAGGTCAAAATATTATAAACATCATACCAATGTTATAATGCTCAAGATGATCGTTTCTGTCAAATAGACTTCATCAGTGGAGCTCCAATTCAAAATGTATATATGTTTTCTAAAGAGAAAATTGTTTCATACAAGGCCAAATAATAAATCTAAAAGTATAGCCGAAATCCACCGAAGAGTAACCATTGTAAAAAGTTGACTATCTTAGCTTTAGAAAACTTTAAATGCATGTATGTAAACAAACAAGATTTCAAGCTTTCCATATGCGGGAATAATAATCA
>BROG01002146.1:0-5000 GCA_030159075.1 Atrina japonica | reverse complement strand
CGACAATATAAGTAGAGGATCTAGATATTATTTCCCTAAACGGAAAAAAAGTAAAATAAAATAAAATAAAATTTACTGAACAGATCGGAGTCCGGGAGGTGATATATTGGTGAAAAAAATTATTCCGTACGATCGGAATAATTATTGAGAGAAAAAACGTTAAACCGTGCAAACAGAATAAAATTATTCCGTGCAAACGAAATAAAATTATTCAGTGCGAACGGAGTAATTATTGAGAAAAAAAAATATTCTGTTCGGACGAAATATCTTTTTTCACCACAATGTCATTTCTGGGGCTGAAAACATGAAGGCCCGGCAACGAAATTAAATTTCCTGATACATATATATCTATGTGAAATACAATAAAATAAAACAAGAAGGTAATTACGAAACAGAATTAAAATATGAACACATGACAGTGTAGGCCTATATAAATATTTTTTTACTGTTGGATCAAGATAGATGTACAAAAAACTAAAAAACAAACAAACGAACGCAACAGACACATTCAAATTTACGAAATAGAATACATGTATAAGATATCTAGATACGAAAAGGTACAAACGATTTACTAATATATAGATATATGTATCACACACACACACACACACACACACACACACACACACACACACACACACACACACACACTGTATATTTTCTCTGTTTATATTGTGGTCAAAGCAATATGGGTAAACAAACATTGGCCTGAAGAAGGGGAAAGTTGCACCCCGAAACGTTGCCAGAACATTGATAGATTATTTTCTCTGTTCAATATATTTATTATAGTTCCGTTGAAATAGCATTTATCTCGCGGGACAATTAATTTCTTGCACTAAGACAGAAGATGTTCTGGATGACCCCGGCAATTTACTGGAGACAAATGATCACGAAAATAGAAAGAACTACAATTAAAAAAAACCCCACTAAATACTACTAATTTTGTCCGAGTTCAGAAACAGGGATTGCAGGCTTCGATCGAAATGGAAATTCGTAAATCTGATTTAAGATGATGTACCCCATAGTATTGGTTTTCCAGAGTTGTCAAGAAGTTAGCGCTGTTGGTGGCAATAGCGAATTATTTTCTCAACAATATCTGACGGATGTCTTATACAGTACTTTATATAATTCAATAGTTTATATAATTAATTCAGTAATATTAATTTATTTCATGAGCAATAATTTATGTTCGCTCCTACTGCACTCCGGTCATTATGATTCTAAGTTATCATTATAAAATCGAACTTTTAGACTATTATAAAACGTGTGTATTTATGTGCGTTTTTTTAAAGGTAGTGTTTTTGTTATGTGAATATCTAGATTCCATAAACAATACATGCTTTCAGATATGTACTCGTCCATATAACCAGGAACGGTCCCGGAGCCTCCATTTAAAACTGACGGACCTTTCCGTTACATTTACATATAAGTTCAGAAAATTTCCCCAAGGGAAAACGCCCTTAAAACGGAGAAAAGATACGGATAGAACAAGAAATCTTTAGCAACGGAAACATATATTCTTGTTAGAAATGTTTAAATCGATTTTTATTTTCCAGTGAAATCAAACATCAAAGAGATTTTGACAGGCGGATGATTATGTTTACGAAAAACAACTCAGCTACTTATTCAAATCTTCATTGAGCGGTGCACATAGTTACCGTATTTTTTTTTTTTATTTTGAAACCGTGTAAAAATTATTACAAGTATATTTTAATAAATAAACACTATCAATTCCTTAATTTAATGTAACTGAAATTAAAAAAAAACAAACAACAAAAACATTCCTTATCACCATACGATTTCTAAACCCATGAATAAAACATCTAACGTCATGTGTTTACGTGTCTCAACGTTGTAAATCTATTTGAACACCCCCGCGTGATGAACTCCTCCAAAGTCGATCTAGTTACAAACAAGATCGCGGACAAGCTGTATGTATAAAAACTCCGTATCTCAAAATTATTTTGGTCCATTTCGAGCTGCATAGACGTTTGTAGGGGAGACAAATGCTGTTTTCAGTAACAACAAACTGAAATAGATACTATGATATTCAATTTTTGGAAAGAATAGAGGATATATGAAAATAATTGCGATTTTTCCGATTCACGGATAATGTGACGAGGACAGTAGTTTAAGATCTAATGGAGATCAACTCAAGTCTATTGTATATAGAAATGAGAAGTAAACACAATCAGCTTAAATCTAATGGGGATCAACTCAAGCTTACTATATATAGAAGTGAGAAGTAGACGCAAATCAGTTTAAGTTCACATGGGATCAACCCAAGCCTACTATATATAGAAGTGAGAAGTAAACACAATTAGCTCAAGATCTAAAGGGGATCAAGCCAAGCCTACTATATATATAGAAGTGAGAAGTAGACACAATCATGTTAAGATCACATGGGATCAACCCAAGCCTTCTATATATAGAAGTGAGATGTAAACACAATCAGCTCAAGATCTAAAGGGATCAACTCAAGCCTTACTGTATATATAGAAGTGAGAAGTAGACGCAATCAGTTCAAGACCTGATGGAATCATAAAGCCTACAACATGAATGAGAAGAGAAAATAGACAAGATGCTGTAAAATCTCAGTTAATGTCATCTCTTGAAAGATCACTCTGAAAATACATGAAATGACATAGCTCCGATAAAGGAAATATGCAAAAACAAAATCTTGAGGAGCATAAATGTCGGTATATACAACTTTTGAAAGCTGGCTAGGGTACAGCATTATCGATAATGTCAGCGATATTTTGTTATCTTTCAATGACTTTGCACCCAAGCTCCTCAACACCCAAACGGCCAGAAAGCTACATGACTCATTTTGTAGCGTTTTTGATAAGCATTCAGAAAACCATACCCATCCATATTCCCTTGGTGGGAACTGGGGTTATTGTTGGCTCGAGGACTACTAGCTTAATAGAACATCATTCAAACTAAACAATGTCACCCATTTTCTGTCTCAGAATTAAAATAAATTCAAATACATTGTCTATAGTTTTTAGTGCATCCTATGGGGCATTCATTTTGTGCATGCTGAAACGATTTCATGCCTCGAAGACGCAGAAATTATGCGTAAGGGAAAATTATGGAAAGCCAAATCAGAATTTTTCTAATATTAAAAATAGGGAATAAACTCTTCTTGTCTTAGAAGCAATTGTTGGAATTAAATTCCTACTTTTTATATCAAAAGTTGGTTTTATTATAACGTTGAACATTTTAAATTTCAGCGTTTTATAGGGATTATGCAGATTCCAACAATTCACCGTCTCTACAGTTTCGAAGCAATATAGTGCACTAAAGCTTTTTCAAGGAGATTCAGAGTTTTATTTCTAATAATGCATTTGTTATAACGTCTATCGTATCAGCTTTGACATTAGTAGGAAAATTAAACTAAAATGATAAGTTTGATACTCAAAGTCGTCTATACACACGAAACATTTTTAACACACAATAGGATCTACGTTCAACGTGCGCATGAATATAGTATGCTGATATTGATTTTGTTGTTAAGAGAGACAACTTTTTCGTGTGTCAGTACAGTTTCAGTGTTCTAGGATTACATCTTCCGTCACCCGTGCCAGGTGAAATTTTCAATCAGGAAAGTAAAAATCTGCCCCTTTTGTTTTGGAAAGAAAATTACCGATAAAATTCCTCATTGACTAGCTAGCAAGCCGAATGATATTTATTTCCTTTCTTTTATCATAAAATAATCACCCCTTACGTCCCTTACTCTTACAAATGTTTTAATGGAAGGTGAACATTGAGCATAGACAAACATAGTTTGGGCGTCAATATCTTAAAATAAAATAAGAATCAGTTGTTTTTATATCAACATATTACTTTCGCTGACGTCACGTATCTTCATGTCGTATTGTATTATCAGTGAAATTTATTAATGTTTAAAAAGTCGATTTATTAAAATTAGAAAATCAATCGATTTATTGATCATAAATATTTGTCAGTCGGTGTACTATTATCATTAGAAAAGCACTCGATTTCTTCTCATTTGAAAATCAGTCGATTTATTAATATTAAACACTCATCGATTTATTATTATTAGAAAATCAGTCGATATATTTATTAGATCTAATATTAAAAAAAATCAGTCGATATATTTATTTGAAATAATATTAGAAAATCAGTCGATCTATTTATTAGATCTAATATTAGAAAATCAGTTGATATATTTATTAGACATAATATAAGAAAATCAGTCGCTTTATTAATAGAATAAAATGAGTCGATTGGTTAATATTTACAATGAGCCAGTGGATTATCATTAGAAAATCAGTCGATTTAATACTATCATAATAATATAAATAGATGTACTATTATTAAAGATTAGACGATTTACTAATACTATAATATCGTTCGATTTACTCATATTTAAAATCGGTATTTTTAATATTAGAAATTCTGAATAAAGTTCGATTTGGTTTGATAGCGAGCCAGTGGGGAACGTATTGCTTATTTTCTAATATTAATATTCAATTGATTTAATCGTGCATAAATGAAAACATTTTTGTTTAGAAAAAGGTTTAATAAGATGCAGCATCTTTGATGCGAAATTTCTATTTTTAATGTGTTGAGATGGACAGAAGCATGGGTACGCAAAATTATGTGACATGCAAAATCATATGACACAACGTGACAATAGGAACTTAAAATCGGGGGAAAATTCGGCCAACATAGAGACAGAGCGGAAACAAAAAAAGGAATTCAAACGATTCCTCTAAATCAGCCTTTGAATTCATATTACCTTGATATTCTGTTTAGAGAATACTACCTCGGTCTAATCTGATGGATCGGACGACACCCCCAATTCTTAATACTGTACTTTCGTTTTTGAAAACGGAGTGGTTCGTTTAAAAATGCAGGGGTATACTGATCCCGATTAAAATTTGTATTATCATTTGCTCAAAGCTGATGATATGCAAAGCACTTAATAAAAATATTCACATATATCTAACTTCTGCACACACACACACACA
>BROG01002145.1:0-15378 GCA_030159075.1 Atrina japonica | reverse complement strand
TATATTCCCCTCGGGCTTCGCCTCAGGAAATATGACTTGCCTTGGGCAATCAAATCCTCATGTCTCCCTACAAATAGGGCAAAAAATATATAGTGTTTATTTGTACTCCTGAGTATGTTTGTCACTGTATGCAGGCCTTTTTCTGTAGTTTCCACGGGGCCAAAAATTCGGCACCATTCCCAATGCAAATTGCATGTGCTTTTTCCCCAATTTGACGAAAAAAATCCTGATATGGTATACAGACAACAGCCATCATGAAAAGTAAATTAATGTTAGGGGTAATGAATTTAAGAAAGTGATTTCAATTCATTTACACTTTCATGAGTGGAAGCAATTTTTTCCCAATTTGTCACAAATTCACATTAAAATTCCTAATTGTGTCACCAATGGCATTTTCTCAAAATTTACAGAAAAAGGCCTGGTGCGGTTGTTTTGTAGTGTTATTGCATACAAACGGGTATGGTGGCCACCCATGTCTGGTCATTTTGTAGTGCTAATGTGTTCGTTGAATATAAATTTTCTGATTGCATTCTAGTTTTTTTTTTTATTCAACACATTATTTCATACATCGCTTTATTTTTGCTTATCTACAAATATAAATGTAATACCATTTCTGTCCTATCTGTTATGTACTCGCCTATCTGTTATGTACTCACCTATCTGTTATGTACCCACCTATCTGTTATGTACTCACCTATCTGTTATGTAATGGCCTATCTGTTATGTACTCACCTATCTGTTATGTACTCACCTATCTGTTATGTACTCGCCTATCTGTTATGTACTCACCTATCTGTTATCATACACCTATCTGTTATGTACATCTATTTGTTATTTAGGCCATCTGTGGTATCACCTTCAGGTAATGGCTAGCAGTTGTCGGGATGTACTCATCCTATCGGATCCACCTAGTTTACAAGTTATCATGATTTAGGCCAGAGCTTCGCTAGCAGTTGTCGGGAGATATCCGGATCCCAAGTTTCCAACTTATCATGATGGAGAGCTGCGAACTATCGACATAATTGATGTGGAATCGGAAAAGGTCGTCACGAGTCTGAGTGATCCAAGTGCTTCGGGGCTTATTTGTGTAAGTTATTGTTAACTCTCGTTACTCAATTGAGCATGGTTCATAAAAGCGTGGAAAAGTCCGGTTCTTCTTGTTTAAGCCATGAAATATCTCTCAAGAGGATTTATTTGAGAAAAAGTACTCAAAAGTTTCCTAAAATTTCAGAAAATACTCTTGAATTAGACCAGAATGTCCTTGATGAATATTCTATACAGTGTTGTCAAAACTTGGAGTAAAAATTATGTATCATGATAATGGAAAATTATTCAAAATTGTTGTAATCATGTTGCAATGAAACGTGTATATAATGACCTACTTAGAGACGGAAGAAAACCCCCTGGTCTCAAAGACTGATTTTTTGCTGTCCCCAATAGTACCATTTGTGTACAAATCAATCTCTATATAAAGACTCCGTCCCTATAAAGACTGGTTTTGGTGTGTCCCGGAGTGGATCCTTATACACAGGTTTCACTTTTTATTATTGTCTTTTAAAATATCTTAGGTGCAGGACTCACATTAGAGGGCGACGTGGGCGACCAAGTCGCCCTGCATCACTCAAAGTCGCTCTCTGTTTGCCACAAAGCGAAGTTCATGTTGCCTTGCAATTTGCCGATGTTGCTTTCCCGCTGTCTTGACTTTTGTTTACGACTGTAGTAGCAAGTGATTAACACGTGATCGAATGCAAGTGAAGTTTACCTGTGGATTCAAACTTGTTGTATAGTATGCATAGCGGACCTGGGTTATTATCACTTGGCTGTAATTATAAATATTGCTTTAATTCAACCCTCATCTCGGATGACGAGTACAACAGGATGTATAGTCTTTCACACCTGTGTGTTGTGTTTTTACAGTACTGAGGCCTCATGATACAATCAGTATATGATAGAGAAGGGTCAGACAATTAAGATGTATTTTCAGTGCCTTTGACATCAACCTCAGAGTGGTGTAATTAATTCCTACCTTTAATTAGATTTAAAACTCGGAACTATTCACCACATGTTGATGAATCACAAGATGAAGAAATGCCGACATAGGGATGTGTATGTCATTGCTTTTTACATTGCCTGTTCTGAAATTTCAACAGTACTTATAAAATAAGAAAATAAAATGCTAATACTTGTAAAATAAGTAAAAAAGATATTGTGATTTTCAATTGTTTGACATGTAGACGTATTGTATGCTTATGCAACTCACGACGATCACGTGGTGCTTATATCATCGATGATAGAGCCTAAACAACAAATTAATCTCGAAAATATTTAGTGCTGTAAATAAATGCAACTACGTAATTTAATGCAAGTGTCACATTTTGTGAAGTTATTAACTTGGTGTAATTTCTATTAAAGCAGAACATTTACTGGGCTATAGCTATTTTTTATTTAATGATATTTATCACACACACCCCAAAAAAATACCAGTAATGTAAAAATAAATAAATAAATGATTAAATCTAGGATTCTCTGCTGATTTTTTATTTTGATAAACAATTATTATTTATTACTGGGGTTTTACTGGCGAGATGAATAATTAGTAATTCGCCTTGAGTCTTTGTAAAAAGTAAAATGTGAGGTAGGCTTTATTCATTGTGAAAAATTTACAAAGTAATTATGTTATTTGAAAAATTTCATTTTAATCAGTAGATCTAGTGTCGTGTAAAGGAGAAATTTGATTTATTTACATTTAGATTTCCTTGTGAGTCAATTTTTTAGTCAATTTATGTGAAAACTCCCAGTTGTGTTTTGTATGGTATTATCCCACCCCCCAATAAAGGCTATATATATATATATGTATATATATATATATATATATATATATATATATATATATATATATAACAGTACTTCGTCTCCCATGCTTAAAAATGATTAACAGTACTTCATCTCCCATGGCTTTTTAGAAGTCTCCCTACTTATGTGAGAAGTCTCCCTCCAACAGCTGGAGGGAGAAGTGAAGTCTCCCTACTTATGTGAGAAGTCTCCCTCCAACAGCTGGAGGGAGCAGTGAAGTCTCCCTCTCTCTTAGACCCAGTGTGAGGCCTGTAGGTGTCCTTGAAGAGTCCTTGAATTTTACGAACCAGAGCCGGCCTGGCTCAGTCGGTAGCGCTTTCGACTCTTAAACCATGGTGAAATAATCCTGGTAGATTCTTTTAGAGGTTGACAGAGTAACATACAGTGAAACTTGTTTATAACGACCTCCTTAGGGACACAGGAAAACTGGTAATATTGAAGTTGATTTGTACACAAATGGTACTATTGGGTGACATCGAAAAACGGTCTTTGTGACCGGATGGCCTTTATACACAGGTAGTCACTAAAGCAGGTTTTACTGTAATACGAAGAACGTTAGGTCTTCAATACTGAAAATGGGTGATCCTTTGATATTTATGCTTTCAAAACATCCTTGATCAAAAAAGATTTTAATGCCAGCTATATTGAAATTCAGATATGGCTGAAATAGCTTTTGGTATGTCCATTTGTAATGTTTTGGTTTTCTTTAAAAACAACTTGAGATTCTTTCCCGATATTTTTTTGTTTATGCATTTAACAGTATTTCACAGACTTATGGGTCTTTAACCCTTTCACCCCTATGTATCTGAATGGTACACTCTTGTCTGTTGTTGAAGACCAGTCTATCATAGTCTATAGGGTTGAAAGGGTTAAAATACTCTTGAATGATTTGGATGTAAGGGACATAGTTTTCCTCAAATATATTGGTTTTAAGCTCGAAAGCTAATGTCATACTCCCGGTGTCGCCGTTGTTGTTATGGTACCTTGATCTTAAATAGACCCTTTCACAATAATTGCGGTCCTGTAACTTTGAGGGGCAAAATGGTACAGATTCCCGGAAAATGACGTCAAGAAACAATCAGTTACTATAACGACATCTATATTTTTGCAGGTAACTATCATTTTGCCCCTCAAAGTTACAGGACCACAGTTAACGTAAAAGGGTCTATTCCGACAGCTGTGGGTGAGAAAACAATTTTGAAAATTGACACCCATTTTCAGCAAGCTTTGTTGTCTTCTGAAAGCTCTTGTTACTGATTTATTATTATTATTATTATTATTATTATTAGTAGTATTATTATTAGTATTATTATTATTAATATTCAGTATCTGTACTACAGGTCAATCAGTTTAACAACACTGGAGATACACTTGCATCTGGGATGGGTAAGTGTTCTCTCATTGGAATCACTAATTTTTCCTATATTACTCCAAACAGCATAGATGAACAGAGCTGATATAAAAAAAATGACTTTTTAACTCAGCCATAATCTGCTGTAAAAAATCAGAAACAAACGATTGATAAATGTTTACTTTTATCTGCCATTTTGTTCATTTGTCCATTTGCAAATTTTTAATTTCAGTCAGTTAACTCAAATTTTGACCAGGTGGCTTTAGAACTATAAAACTTTTGTTCAGCTTGGTTATGACCAAGATACATAATATTTACCAGAGTTATGGGACTTTAAAAATCTTACTGAATGTCTTACATTACAGGGGCATACTGTTTCTCAAATAAATCTAGCACCACTGGAACCTCAGCTGATTTTTGTGAGAAAGTTTGCCAGTTTACTTGCGGAAAGCCAGTGGCTTTTTCCCTGGGTTCATTGTAACCAGATTCTCTCCTCCACCAATAAAAAAATTGGCCGTCACCGTAACAAGGAAGTATAACTTTCAAGGTCGCAGGGTCATTGTAAAATCCACTGACCACCTGTATGAAAACATCAAAAGTCACCATGCTTCAAAGATTTTTTTTTCTTTAGTGTTGCTACATAAATCCCAAGTATAAGGCCAAATAAAATTAGAATTTCGGTTCTCGGGCCCGCGCGCATCTCTTTGAAAGCCCTCGCAGTACCGATTTTATCGAGAATCCAATAAAATAAAATCCAGAAATGCAGTGCTGTGATTTTATCGAGAATCCAATAAAATAAAATCCAGAAATGCAGTGCTGTATCTGGTAAAAAAAATAGTCGCACCTGTCAGTAAAATGTTTGAAGCTGTTGACATGGATAAACCGCATAATACAAGCGTTTGATTGACAATGACTATCATACACACATGGAAAACAAAAAAAATGACAAACGATCCTACCTTGGACAATTATCGAAGGCTTCTCAGATGGATGTACGTTCACTGAATTATACACTTGTCTGGTATAAGTAAGAACAAGTTAGAGCTAGGGGAATAATTTAGAGAGCTCTAAAATTTCAAAAAAGTTTATATAATAAACTGGTGACTGTTGGGGAAAAAAAATTCCTCTCGCATGTGTTTTTTCATCAATAAAAAGATAAAAAAAATCCACCCTCCAGCATTTGTTTTAGGGAAAATTGACCTGAGAACCAGAGAATTTTTAATTTAAAACCACTTGACCGATCCTTACCAAACTTCACAGGGCTATTACTGAGGGTGAGATGTAGTGTACCTGACCTTTCGTTTTCCGAGAAAAAGTCACATGACCGAATGGTGGCTCCTGATTGGTCCAACACTTAAACGTAAATAACTTTAAAACCGCTTGACCGATCCTTACCAAACTTCACATGGATATTACTGAGGGTCACTTGTAGTGTAACTGACTGCCTATTTTACAAATAAAAGTCACATGACCAAATTGTGGCTTCTGATTGGTCAAGCTTTTAAACGTAAATATCTTAAGAACCACTTGAACGATCCTTACCACACTTCACATGGATATTACAGAGGTTTAGTTGAAGTATATCTGACTGTCCGTTTTTCGAAAAACCAAGGCTTCTGATTGGTCGAAATTTCAAAAGTGTCTGATTTTGATGAAATTTGGAATTTATAGGTATGAAAGGATTGCGATTTCAATCGTATGAGTATCGTTGCCGTCTATGAAATTTTCACATTGCCCAGTTTTGATGAAATATGGAATTTATTCGTGTCTCTGACAAAAATCTAGGCTTCTGAATGGTTGAAATTTCAAAATTGTCCGATTTTGATTAAATTTTGAATTTATCGGTATCAAGTGATTGCGATTTCAATTATATGGGTTTCTTGGTTGTGTATGGCAAACCGAGGCTTCTGATTGGTCAAAATTTCAGAATTGTCTGATTTTGATGAAATTTGGAATTTATAGGTATCAAGGGATTGCAATTTCGTATGCGTTTCCTTGCCATCTATGGCAAACCGAGGTTTCTGATTGGTTGAAATTTAAACATTGTCCGATTTTTATTAAATTTAGAATTTATTGGTATTAAGGGATTGTGATTTCAATGGTATGGATTTCATTGTCATCTGTAGCAAACTGAGGCCTCTGAATGGTCAGAATTTAAATGTCCAATTTTGATGAAATTTGGAATTCATGGGTATCAGGGGATTGCAATTTCAATGGTGTTGGTTTTGTTGCTGTCTATGGCAAACGGCATTCTGATTGTTCAAAATGTCTACATTGTCTGATTTTGATGAAATTTGAAATTTGCTGGTATCAGCGATTGCGATTTCAGCCTTATGGCTTTTATTCCTCAAAACCTGTGAAGAACAATTGGAATTTTGTATGTAATAAATGCTGGTTGATATCAACATGACTTGTTCCAAAGTTTGGGGGACATCATGTAACAGAACCCTGTTACAATTAGCCCTTGTTTTAATGTTATGCTTTATTACCTAAAATTTAAAGTTGTCCAGGTCAACAAAGGGTTCACTCCACCCCACCAGGTAATATAGATTTTACTATAATTTACATGTGTCCATTCTCTTATTGCTATAAAAGTATTTAGAATGTTATGATATTGATATTCCAGGTTTACATGTACTTCTGTGGAAGAGAAAAGAGGAAATGATACAATTACAAGAATCGCTCACCTCCAAGGTTGGTGGACCTACGAATTTGTTAAAATCAGGTGGCCCGCCAAGATCAAGGTCAGAGCCAAAGAAGAAATCACAGATGAAAAAGAAAATGGATACAGAAACAAAACAAGCTCAGACCAAGTTGAAAATGAAGCTGAAAAATTCCAAGAAATGATATTCTGTTTTGTTGAACATGACATTACTCATAAGTCAATTGGAAGCAAATTGATCGTTTGAAGATCAAATAATCTTATTGTTTGGTTTCTCTTCTCTCTGACTTTTGACAAATTTAAAACATTTGCTGATCAGAAATGGTTATATTTTGTCGCACATTCCTACCTCATGTTAATGTTTTTGTATATTTGAAACATATTGGTTCTTTCACCCCATCAGACACACTTGGACCAACTGTGCATGTCATATGTAGAAGAGTCCATTTGCGGTTTGGGTAAAGGCAGCATAGTATTTTAAACTCTATACATAGAGATTGCTTTTTTGTCGTTGATGTTTTTTTTGATATTTTTACAACCAGTCTGTGTTCATTTTATATCAGCTAGAGATTTTAGACTAGTATATACACAGTTTTTGTAGTGAAGTCAGATTATAACCCATTTACCCTTGAAGACACATTTGGACTGGTCTAAGTTTTTGATTTAAAGAAGACTCCATTGTTTTTCAGGGGTCTGAGTTATTGAGATGTAGAAAATGCTTGCAAACTTGGGTTTGTCTTGATAGTTTTATCACAAAAAAAAAAAAAAAATGAAACATAAGGCGTAAGTGTCTAGACAAAGGTTTTTTTGTTTGTTTGTATATATTAAGTTCTTGTGAAATTATAGTGTGAGACTAAAGGTTGCGTCTGCATTTGTTTGTCCATCTATAACATGTATGGTTAAGGTTTTTGTTTAAGTTTTGTTATTGCTCATCACTCGCTTAATAATGGTTTCACTGGTAAGGAAATGTCGACACTGTTGAAATGAAAGATTGTAACTGTAACTTATGTATGTATGACCTTTTACGTTTTTTTTCTTATTTTAAATAGTTTTTAATTCTGCATCCTCCTGTGAAAAAAATCAAGTAAAAAAAACTCCCAATAGTTTCCTAGAAAATTAGGAAAAAGTGACATCTGAAAGTGTGTAAGTGACAGATGTGACCTAAAATAACCAGATAAAGTCAGTCACAAAAGGTCATTAAGTGGCAGATACGACCCAAATTACTTTACAATTAATTTGGGTATCATGGGTGGAAAGGTCGTATCTACAGCTAATTAAGTTTTTACATGAAATATTTGGAATCTATCATTGCTATTTATTATCTATTTTGACTTAGGTATTGAATACAAATACATGTGCAAGTTACTGTTACAATATCTCTGTTAGTCTAATTGGAAATTAGTTTTTTCCTCCTAATGAAAAGTTTGAAAATTGCAGTTATGACCCTTTAATTCCACAGCATCTATGTATTTTTTTAAGTATTCTCACAATTCTTTCTTTGTAAGTCCCTTCTCCGTGAAACCTAAAATCATAATTAGAGATACCATTTATTAATTCCATTGAAAACACATTCTATGAATACAAACAACAGACTATATTTGTGGTAGTATACTTAAATCCGAAAATTTTAGCGGAACTTTATTTTTGCGATACACAAGTTCTAAATTTATTTGTGAGATGATATTTTTAGATTTTAAATGTTCAGATCGTCATACTATAATCATACTTCATTACACAATAATTTTACTTTCGCAAGTGAGTGCTCTTGCGAAATTACGCATAAATAATTTTTTTGTGAATAAAACAAAAATTTCATGTTTCTATCATTGTATTGTGACGTTTTTGATTAAAAATGCATGTTTGTTCTGAATGTCTATTGTCAGTATTAGAAGTCGTAAATTACATTATATGGATGTTAATTACAATTATGTACATTTTCTTCAATCTCGAGTCGTCAGGTGAAATTGTCAGCATACTTGTAGAAGGCGGATTGTCTTTCACTTGTACAACCTCATTGTAACTAGGTTACATCTTCCGCCATTTGCCACCACATATATAAAATTCTTGATTGTTGCATAAAGTTTTATTTAAACAAAATAAAAACAACAGCTGTTTCAACAATTTACAATTTTTGTTGTATTAATAAAAAATTATTGCAATCCCTATTTATGTTGTTACGTTTTTGAATCTGATGAATCTTGATGTAGGTATCATTCAGACATTGGTATGTATTATATGTAAATTCATGCTTAAGAAATCCAGTTAAGCAATAATTCACTTGCCAAGAATGTCATTGGTTAGTTTGCAAACATTGTAGTTATAACGAATTTACCTACATTATGTTCTTTTCAAGTTTTTAAAACTTTCATCCCCTTAGACAACAAGAGGCCCGCCTGAACTGTGTTGGCATCTTATAAATTTGGGGATCTCGATTTACAATTATAATAACACTCCAGGAGAGTGTAGGAGACTTGAGAGAGATATGCCCTGGGGCCTCTTGCCCCACCCCTGGGTCAATCTAGCCGAAATGAACAAACTTGGTAGAGGACTTGAGTACTTGCTTCCTATAAAACTTCATCAAAATCCCTTCAGTGGTTTTGTAGAAAAAGTCAAAAATGTGAAAAGTTAACGGACAAACGACCGAGAAAAGGTGATCAGAACATTCTGTTCATGTGATCTAAAAATGGGCTAGTCAAATAAAACAGAAACTCTTATAAATATTTCTTATTCCATATATTTTGGGTGAAAAGGTTCAAAGGTATTAGAAACTGAAATACTTAACCCAAAAGACACATTTGGACTGGTCTAAGGCATTGATTTACAGAAGAGTCCATTGTTTTTCAGGGGTTGAAGAGTTAAATGTTTTTTATCTCCGTTTTTTTTTTTTTTTTGTAGTTGGGTCAACATTTCAAGTGTCTTTTTTTATTAGTAATTCCTTGATAAACTGAACAACCCTAAATTTATTGTACAAAAATTTAGATGCCTAAAAAGTCTGTAACGTAAAATTAAGCATTTTTCTGCATTCTAAATTTTAAAACAATGCATCTTCGTTTTTATCACTATTTTAAAAAAAAATCCTGTTTGTCATAATTTGGATGAATGGTATGTTCTCTAATCTGAAGAGAGCCGGCCTGGCTCAGTCTGTAGCGTGCTGGACTCTTGATCGCGAGTTCAAGCCCAGCCGTAACAGGTTGGTTTCCTGTCCATTGGACTGAGACATTAAAAACTGAGGTCCCGTGTCACAGTAGGTGTTGGCACGTTAAAGAAACCCTCACTGCTCAATGGCTGTAAGTGCCGAGTATAGGCCAAAGATTTAAAGCCCTTCACCGGCATTGTTGACGTCTCCATATGAGTGAAAGGTTCTTGAGTGGGACATTTAACAACAATAAACAAACAAACATAAAATACAATCAGATCTTAAACGAATTGAAGAATTCTTATTGACAGAAACGATCATTTTGAGCATTTGTTTTGGCCTCTTGTTAAACTATAACTTAGTTATTAAAAGAATAGCAACTTGGTTTTCCATTGAATTCTTTAAATGTTTGCCTTGAATGTGTTTTACAAACGAGAGGGCTTTATATACTTGCTTTAGTCACTGGTGATGATAAGTCTCTACAGTTTTATTTGTGAAAATAGTTTACATTTAGAAATACTTTAATTTACATGTAACATTTCAGAGATTTTTCGGTATTTAAATCCGCAAATTAATTAAGGACCTAACTATAGTCATAACTTAAAGATTTTTTTTTTAAAAGAATTAATTATTTTTTTCTTAATTTTAATTTTTTTAATACATCACAAATTGTTTATATTTACTTAAACTATATTTAATTGTTAAGTATATTTAATATATGTGTTCAGTGAAGACGACTTCGGCAAGAGTAATACACAAATTAAGATGCCAACATAAGAATTTCACCGTGGTTAAGGGGGAGGGAGGGGGTTGGAAGGAGAAATGTACCTGGTTAAGGTGCATGAGGTAAAAATTGCACCCATGTGTGAAAACGAGTTATAACTTGATAACAATATAAGTACCTTATGTATATTTATAATGGAAGCACACTTTGTCTTGACTGCCTGAATCACGTAAGATGGTGTGTCCGAGTAACCTTTTGAATATCGTATAGATAATTCTACTATCTTTTTGGTTATGACAAGTTGCATTCAAAAAAAGGCTATATTCCTCACTGAATACTCTCTTATGTATGGTGACAAGTATGAACGATTCCTGCAGTTAGTATAATTTCAATGTTGTCCATTTGCACATTTGCACTTTGGTAACTGAGATTTTTTTTGTATATATTTACAATGGAAGGACTTTCTCCTGAACAATTATACCAGATCACATCTAAATGATA
Source organism: Atrina japonica (assembly GCA_030159075.1). Taxonomy (NCBI): domain Eukaryota; kingdom Metazoa; phylum Mollusca; class Bivalvia; order Pterioida; family Pinnidae; genus Atrina; species Atrina japonica. The sequence continues at coordinate 4,151 of BROG01002145.1, read as the reverse complement.
TGCAGACAATAATATAAGTATAGTTTTTGGTCATACCTGCAATGGAAGCATTTACTCATTAACAGTTATACATCATCGGACATAAATACTCTATAGACAATAATATAATTCCGTGGGTGGCAGTTCGATGGCTCGAAATCTCACATATCAATAATTCATGGCAGTCGTTTACCCCCCCCCCCCTCTGAGAAAATTCACACACTAATTCACTTGTTAAGTAACAAATTACACCAGCAAATAGGTTTAATGTGTTTAATTGGTGTCGTCCTGATTGTCCCACTTTTGGTATATACAAGTAAAAAGGTAAAACAAAATGTGGGACAATCAGGACGATTACGACAAATTTTGTGGGACAATCAGGACTTTCAAATATGGACAATCTGGACATGTTTTGATTGGGAAAGAAAAATTTTCACCTGTATAAACAAATTACAAGTCATAATTAAAGTATAATGTTTTGATAAGAAAATGTCAGAAAATTGAAAACATGAAAACAGAACATTATAATTTTAAGTTATTTTATTTTTTTATTTTATATAGCACATATATATTACAAATATTGATTCAAATTGATACAACATACATTTCAAAGCACTAATTAAACAAAATTAAACATCTCAAGATTAACATATATAATCACACACAGTTCTTCATGACTTAAATATAAAGTACTAATTTTAACACAAAATTGAACAAATACACATAGTTCTTCATCACTTAAATATATACATGTAGCACTAATTACACATAATTGGACATCTCAAGATTAACATTTATAAACACACACAGTTCTTCATCATTTAAATATATATATATATATATATATTGCAGCATTTTAGTGACTTCTATTCTGGTTGGGTCTGGTTGGTGATTGTGGATTAAGTTGAACCCCACAGGTATATTGTCGAGAGTGCGAAGTGTTACAGGACAGTTTCTATCTGCACATCTCCAATAGACTCTGTCATTACGCTGATTCTTCACCTGGAAACGGTATCCTTGGTAAACTAAACACTGGCCATCACGATCATTCACTATAAATGTTACTTCTAATTGTGCATTTGCCATCTTTACATTTTGCTTGTTAAACTGATTATGTCCAAACTTGGTAAAAGTATGGCTAATATAGCACATGAGGTGTACTCAGTCAGCTTCTACCTCATTGTATCAACTTATTTAGCTTCTATGACCAGTCTTCACTTAGCATCCCCTATCAATTAACGCCTAATAAGCTTCCTCATTTTTTTCTAACTTAGAGAGTTTAGAGATAATTGGTAATGATAAAATGGAAGCATTTTATCAATACCAATTATACTAGATCTCACCTAACTAATATGTAGATAATAATGTAAGTACAGGATTTTTTGTCATATTTACAGTTAAACCAGGTCACACACAAAAAGTATGTAGATAATATTGTAGAATCAGAAAATGGCATTATAGTTTTATTTAATTTCGTTTGTTTACCTATTTTCATTTATCCACGAAATTAAAATCATGACAAGATTTAAAATAAATTACACAATTTGTCATTAACAATCCACACGTTACTAGGTTATACATGTAAATGATATATACCCCAAACAATAGCAAAAGTATAGAGTTTTTGTATTTCTTGACCAGATTCATTTGTTCTTTATTTGGCCTAGACCTTTGACATTTTGATATTAAAATCCCATCGTGTGGAGCTTCTCTATGAAAATGACATCATTCCCTTTGGCTCCCAGTATATGATGTATGGATCCGTTCATTGTCTGCAAATCAACTTTTGGGCATCATCTGTTCGAGGAATTTTTACACCATGACTACAGGCTAACACAAAATTTAACCGTCAAAGTCATTTAATTGTTGTTTGTCTTTTTCATTTTTTCTTTTACCTCACCTTTTTGGCGCACCATTTGTTGTTTCTTTTGTAACTGGTTTCTATCACCTATGTTAAAAAGATGAAATTGGACAGACAAAAGTTAGCATGTTTATATATATATATATATATATATATATATATATATATATATATATATATATATATATATATATATATATATATATATATATATATAATGGAATCTTGCCATTTCGGCGAAATTTACCAGACCGCCCTGTTTACTTCGAGATATCAAAAATTGGAGATTCACATATTTTCTTTTCTTATTGGACAAAGAATAGACCTGCTCAGGGTACTGATTAATTAAAATTGGATTAATTACACTTTCATTTTGGCTCGTTAACGGAAGTTGAATGTTTCGTATTTTGCAGGTAAACAAATTTTTGATTTTGATTTTGATTTTTGCATACATAATGTTTACCTTAAATCGCAGAATGTAACGTCGAGATAACAAGTGACAATTCTTTAATATTTCGATACTTCGGGCCAGAAAAATACTCTGAGATAAGCGAAATTTCGAGATAAAATTTCGGAATAAAGGTAGAATAAATACAGTAAAACCTGTATATAGGGGCCAGCCAAGAGATCAGAAAATATTGGCCATTATATGCAGATGACACTGATAAACAGGTTTAATTTAGTCGAAATTTAGAGAATACAGTAGTTAACGTGTATAAAGTAAAGTAAGTAGAGGCGTAATAATGATAACAATTATACTCACAGATGAACATTTTACAAAACCTGGTGTAAAAGTGAATGGAACTACATCTGTGTCGTGTGACATTTCCATGAAGTCCTCAGTATGGGGCTGTTTGAAAAGAAAACATTTGTCGATATTCTTTGATATTTGTTACTATATCTAAATATTGAAGTGTAAACTGAAGGAATGTCTATAGGGCATTATTACAAGTACAAACATGGACCTCTGTAAAATTGCCGAGAGCCGCCATGACTCCGCGGTAGAGTGTTCAATTCGCAACCGGATTTTCGCGGGTTCGAGGCAGCTGGCTTTTCCTGTCCTTCGGATGAGACAGTAAAAACTGAGGTCCCGTGTCACAGTAGTGTCAGCAGATTAAAGAACCATCACTTCCCAAATGGAATTTGGTGATGTCTCCATATGAATGAAAAATTCTTGAGTTGGACGTTAAACAACAATGCAACTTAAAATCTTCGCAACACCTACCGTAAGCCCACACTCAAATCAGAATTACCGGACGACTGCCCTTATAATAAGATTGCCTAACATATGTATGGCGTATTATGTTATTATTTCTCCTCAATGAATTTTACAATATTGACGTCGTTAATCTGTAGCGATTTAGATTTATATGTTATTTATATGTATACAAACATTACTCATTGGAAAATATTCAACATAATTATGGTTGTACAATGCGGTATATGTCAGAGTAAGCATTTCAAGATAATTGTTCATCCCTACAGTATGATATCATTATAATCTAAAACGGGATTACGTGTATTCGAGAGTATGCATTCCTGACCGACTGTTAACTCCAGTACTATATTAATTGTATTCGAGAGTACGCAATTTTTATCACCAGCAGCAGGTTATCAGTTATATATATACAGTCATATTGACGATTTCGTAGTTGTTTACTGGACTATAAATTTTTCTCTCTCTCTCTCTCTCTCTCTCTCTCTCTCTCTCTCTCTCTCTCTCTCTCTGTCTCTCTCTCCAATATATATATATATATATATATATATATCCCAATTTTCAGATTATAATACAATATTGCCTCATATAATCATATTTAATATATAATACAATATTGCCTCATATAATCATAATTAATATATAATACAATATTGCCTCATATAATCATAAATATAATACAATTTTGCCTCCTATAATGATGTGCACATGGATATATGAACACTCCGACAATCAAGCAATTCGCAGTGTTCAACTTTGACTTAGAAAACAAACAAATCAAAATCAGCTGTTTGTTGTCCATGAATATAATCTTCTAACCAAGCATTGCGTGTCCCATCAACCTGCCATGATGATGGCTGACAATACTAAGTAAGTCGGACCGATTCAATGAAAAGAATTTTTGAAATCATAATTTATTTATTGTGCATATATGGAACTGAGATACACATTGATGGGATGGGAATGATCTACCAATGCAAGTTAAACAAAGGGAAGACCAGGTAACACAGTTTTAACTTGATTTGTGTAAGCCACTTTACAAAAAGGATATCTCTTTTTTTCAATTATTTACATACACTAACAATTAAAGGAGAA
>BROG01002144.1:0-15428 GCA_030159075.1 Atrina japonica | reverse complement strand
TTCAGGTGAGTGATCATGGGAGGAAATGATAAATTTCACAAGAGGATCAGATAATACAATTGTTACCCATTCTTGTCCCGAGTCAGACGACTTAAATCGTAAATATATAACTATTGTATAGACTGTACAGTCAATAGCTGCCATATATATACAGTGTGGATATAGATTTTTTTTCAAATCAGGGGAAACAACTTGAGGGGTAACATTAAAATACTACTGTGCATTCCAGGTTTTAAATTTATAATAAAAAACAGATGAGTACATGACAACATTTTATTCCCCTGTACTTTTTTGTTTATCTAATGCAAATTATAATTTAGTAAAGGACACTACTTAAAATTGCCAAACAGCACATGTAGCTTTTAATATTCTTGGGAGAAGCGACTCGCACTTTTCACGAAATAATATCCAACTTCCAGACACAAAATAAGGACCTGGTCAGATACCACATTGATTATCTGTATCAAAAAAGTGTGTGTCAACAAGCATAAGTCGTAAAACGGACAAATGCAGAAAACTTCGCTGGTATAGCCCCCGCCCCCCGGAAATATTTTAATCTTAGAAGCTCTAAAAGGATATTTTAAAGATTAAAAATATATATATATAACTTTTTTATTATTCAAAAGTATAACAATTATAGAGTGATTTTCAAACTCCTAAAATGATGGAAAAAATCACCTTATATGAGCTGAATGCCAGTGGATTCTCGGTTATGCTCGCCTGATACATGAGATAAATACTGGGGTCTGGGTATGTTACCTAGGTTTTTATTTTAATTATACAAGTCTAGATGGTTCATGTTATAGCTTACCAGTGATGAATATCCTTTCAAAATTAAAAACATTGATTGACTGAAAAAATGAATCGAAATTCAACAACGGACAGAGATTGAATTCCAGAGGGTTCAAGAAACCAGAGCCTGTGATGTGATATAACTGACATATCATCATATTAAAAAAATCCTCTTTTTTAATTCTACCTGGTTTTAATTCACGATCAACCAGAAGTTTAGGTCTGATACTGACCACCTCATACATACCGGCGGCTGAGGAGAGAATGATAATTTAAAAAAACATTATGATAGGAACAAAAATATGAAATTAAGTGCAATATCATAACATGAAGGGTAGTTTAATAGATTCGAAATAAGATAATATGCTTAGTTACCCCATATCACTTCATTACCCTCTGTATGCAAAACGTATGATAAAGTCCTAGAATTGTGTATAATGATCTGCATATGCGTTTGAAATGAACATTCATTTGTTTGTATTTTTATTCAGACGTTAACTACCTTCTTCGATGATTAAGTCCTTAAATGAAATATCGTTCGTCGGCCAATCAAATGTTCACTTATATGCTATAAAGATACTGCAAGGTATTTTCAGTTTAGAGTACCAATCATTTTACTTAAAGAAATCGTCATTCTACTTTTCGAGGTCGACTTTTGCTTAGACTATCAAAACCAAGTAGCGGGCTGCTATTGGAGATCTACTGGCTGACATAACTGATATATCATCAATTTATAGCACTAAATTCCTATTTCAAATGCTCCACTTTAACACAAACCGAATTTTGATGCATCAAGGGCCCCGTTCTCCTCGCCTCTCATTCTCTTCATTCCACACTCGCCGTTGGCTCTGATTCCTGGCATTACATTTTTTAGAAAGGTGAGAATAATTATTTAAAAACATAATTATAGGAACCGTTTTAAGAACATAATAGAGGACATTTGCCAACTTTGATTAATGATAAGTTTATGACATCGTTAGAGGCAGAGGAACATATATTTCACATGATTGCGTAGCACGAGTATTTTTGTATTATTCTACCTCACAACATATCATGGACTTGTTATCACATTTTCCAGTTAAGTTCTGTTAGGCTGTAGGCTTCAGCGTGTGAAATGTAAACAAATCACTTAACGTTTTGATTGAAATCAATGACTCTGCTAGTAAGAAAATGCATTAGCCTAATTTGTTTAAAGGACTTATTCATTGTGATGACAGGGCGCGGGTCCCGTAAACCATGCTTGTCTGACTGGATACCTGGTAAGTAGCCTAAACTAGACAGAGAAATGAATGACATGCCCTGAATGACGTCTAATATGCACTTATAAAATGTGATGTCAAAATTGCAATATTGAAAATGATTTTGACGTTCACATATATTTTCAACTGACTTTTTATGATTGTAAATCTTATTCACTAACATTAGCAATGAACCATCAACTCATAACCATTTAAGTCTTGCTGTACGGGTTTTGACCTTATTGATTTCCTTATATATAGCTTCACTGAGTGTATACCCTGTAACTTAGTGCGACACTGTCGTTGTTCTGGGTAAATAGCACTCTCACTATGCGTATATAACCGAGACACTGCCAAATTATGACAAACTGTCAATGGATTTAATACACAATTTATTTATAAAGTCGACACTTCTCGTGACTCGGACTAAGAGTGATCGAGTACCCGCTTGCTTGCCAACCACAACTGTGTAACAAAAAGTATATATATATATATATGTGTGTGTGTGTGTGTGTGTGTGTGTGTGTGTGTGTGTGTCTTTTTGTGTGTATGTGTGTGTGTTATGAAACGTGTATAACATAACAATTATCTATTAATATTAGCTAACGTGATAAAACTAATGTTAATAGATAACTGTGATATTCTACACTTTTCTTAGCATATTTATCGCTGTACCAAGAAAATTATATAGATAACTTAAAGAACTTACAAATAAGTAGCCTGCATGTTTTTTTTTATCTATTACGGAAAGAGATAGCACTAATAACCAATTCTCATCTATCAAATATAAATAAGATGACAGACAATAGACTACCGTTGTGTGAATGCAATGATTTATCAGACCCATGGCTTAATTTGCTCTCAACAATCTGAATAACGTCACTAATCATTTAATTGCAGTTTTAAGTGTTTCAATGTAATACATACCTGGTACTGTTGCAATATGATCCGGGGTTTTGCCGACGTTACTTATCGGCATTCCATTCTCGTCTAAAACGATGGAATAATAATGTTAAGTCATAATGGAAGGAACAAAGATAAAATAACATAAGTATAATATCATAGCATGGGGGTAGTTGAAGAGTTGAACTTTAAATGGAAATTTAGTTGCCGCCACATAAATCTTATGTGCTATGTCCTGGGATTATATTAAAATTACATGATATGATTTTGCTATGTACTTTTAAAATTTTAATGCAAACTTTAGCTGTTGAATTAAATGATTAAGTATTTAGAGGAAAACTTTTCCTTCTGCAAATAATATAATAATGTAATTGTAGTCAAATTAAAAAAAGTAATATTAAATAAACTAATGCAATTCGCTGTTATATTGCCTCATCCTGTTTCAAAATATTTTGAGCAGCTGTAAGAGTTGAATATAATTTCACAAACACACACACACACACACACACACACACACACACACACACACACACACACATATATATATATATATATATATATATATATATATATATATATATACATATATATATTATATATATATATATATATATATATATATATATATATATATATACTATATATATATATATATATATATATATATATATATATAATATATATATAGCACTTGAACCAACAACACCAGATAGGTTGTCGGATTTAAACAATAGATACAAGTCAAGAAAAGAATATATAGAGTACTAAAATGTCTTTTTATTTTTGTCCGTTACGAGTCATTTTAGTGATTTATAAACATATAGATTGGGATGTATATAGATAGACAGATTCAAATATTATATATATATATTTATATATATATATATATATAATATATATATATATATATATATATATATAATATATATTATATATATATATAATATAATATATATGGTATGACTATACCTCTGCACAGTTTGATTTTCGATCTGCAGATGAAGTGCCAAACACAAACAATGATAAACATGCAATTGATAATTGCCGATAGTGTTGCTATTTCCACTAATCCTACTGGATAGTTACCCCTGTTGAAAGGATTCAAAGGAAGAAATTAAAGCTCGAATTTACAATTGAAAGAGAAAATAAATTCGAATACTAGGACATGGCAGATATATACAGTTATCAAGTTGTTATTAAAATTTTATTAATGTATTTAATTTTTTTCTGTAAATATTAATTTAGAATAGTCATATATTACTCAAAGATTCAATATAACAAGTCGTGGGTATATAGCGAAGAAATAACGTCTTGAAGTAAACTGAAATCGAATTATTTATAATAAACGTGCTTTTGGAGAAAAACGTAGCATCATTTGACCTCAAGTGAGACCGTATACATGACTTTGATATTAACTGGTCGATGCACCCAATCAAAATAACTATAAGTATCACAAAAATCATTTACAATTCGAGAGTTATGACAATGTAACTGCACCCAGAGATACAGATGCCTGACAACGTGGAACTGTGCTTCATAAACGAATCAGAAACATGATTGTTAAATTATTTTATCCATAAAGAAGGACTCGATTTACTTATTTGTGTGATTTTGCCATCTAATTCCTGTCTTCTGGGGGCAAATTCGCCCACACACACACACACACCCACACACACACACACACACACAAATATGCGAATGGAATGGTATATAGGAATGAAAATATCGATATCAAAATCAGACGAGTATATCAGTGTTGGACCTACTCTCGAACAATGCCTTTTGTCGGACACTTCTTTCTGCACGTAATTAAACAAGATTTTTCAAGATATTAGTTAAACATCGTCAGACTTTAAAGCTTGTTACAAAAATTACGATTTATAACTCCACTATAACATTGTGATCGCCCATCTTTCCATCGTACTCTGCAACACAAGCCGGGAGGAAAGTGATGTCACCAGCGTGACGTTAATACTACTACTGTCCGACAAAAGGTCCTCCTGCATCACGATTGCGGCATTTTTTAAATTGGCTAAATTCATTCTTTGTTTCGTATATTTCACCAAAATATCAAATTATATTGCATCTATAGGTAACCTATTTTCAAAGCGATTCTATCAGAAAAACTGAAGATATTCGGTAAAAATCTCGATTTAAGTCCGAAAATAAGTCTCGCAACAGTACACGTGTCAAGTAATTCGAAAACTCAATTATAAAAAACACAATAAAAAACCAACACTAATAAATAGATAAATGTGAAGAGAAAAACAGAAGCGAAATAAACAACACTATGTAGCAAATCGAAACAAGTTAAAAGTAAAAAATCTCAGATAGCAACGTGTAAATATTCAGGATGTCTAGGGTACATATATAAATCTGATACGGACCTCTGGAAATTCAGAGGTCAGGTCAGGTGCCATGGAAGAGTCAGCATATTACGTTAACCCGTCATATTAGCCGCGAATTCACAATCAAATTCGATTGAAACAAAGTCAGTTTAAGGGGCTAAAACGCATTACAGATATGTGATAAAAGTCGTGGTTATGACATCGGGAAGCAGACTGAAGCATTGTTGTGAATATAAGATCTTGATTTCAAATGGTTGGTTTTTGTCCATTCTGTTTTACCAGAGTTGTACCTATATGCTGGGCATCCCAATGATTTATACATTGGTATCTGAGATTGTTTTATATGTATAAGCACGGGTGCTATATTGTTTAGAATCCATAAGCCGCAAATATACGTAAATACTTAAATGCAGCAAAAAGACAATCCTCAAACGAGGGACTCGTTCCTAGTCGTAGACCTGTTTAAAAATAAATCGGCAAAAGTGCTGATGATACCACAAATATTCTGTTGATTTGACCTGTGACCTTACGGCGAAAACTCATGGGAAGAACGCTACTTTAAGCTTTTACTTGAACTCATTTCTTTTGATATAAATATTATAAACATAATACCAAAGTTATAATGTTCAAGATTATATCATTTCTGTCAATTAGACTTCACCAGTTGACCTCTAATTTGAAAATAATGTGTATTTTCTAAAGATAAAGTGGTATCACACAAGGCCAAATAATATATTTAAATGTATAGCCGAAATCTGTCTAAGAGTAACCACTGTAAAAAAAATCTTAGCTTTAGACAATTTTCGAATTTAAATAACAGTGCCAAAATTTCACTTTAGTATAAGATGAACAGCTAGTACCGAAATACCAGGTACAAGGTTTATGTATACCCTCGGGAACTCAAACGGTCCACCAGCAGTGGCAACGACCAAGTGGTCACAAATATTATAAACATAATACCAAAGTTATAATGCTCAAATGTTGAAAAACAATTATGACTTTATAATAAACTTTCTTATAATCTCAATATGAACGTTTTCCAGACGGTATAGCACAGAATGATTTTGTGTAAAATTTCATCTCATTTTAATGAAACATATTACGTCGAATTAGGGAAAAGTAGTTTCCTTTAACTAAGGGGTTTATGCATGGGGTACATATTATTTTACCTTGCTGTTGATTGGATAAAAAAACATTTCACCAAAGCAATATGTTGTACAAAAAGGTTTTTGTGAAATGTATCTTTACAATTACCATAGCGGTAGTGTATATAAAATTAATTGTGACATTCCATCGGACATTTCTTGGCCATGTACTATGGGTTGAAAATTGATGTATGCAACATTTTGTTTTGTTTTTTCAGTTATCTCGAGTTAATTTAAAATACATGTAGTCGTATGTATTTTTATATCTAACTAATCGACGCACACGGCCTGTATCACCCCGTTATATTTCTCTAAGAAATAACACCTAGAAATAATATGACCTGTCACATCTACATTAGTCCCCTCAAGTGATATGAGATTGATATCAATCTATGACACGCCAAATTCACATTAAAGAGTTTAACCCTTTTTCTCAGTTTAACCCAGTTTTTCTAAAGTTAAACCTATTTTTTTCTCAGTAACCCATATTAACTGGATGAAAACCTAGGTTTAAATGAACAAAATTAAGTTTAACTATGCCAAAATCACAACAAATAAGTTAAACCTAGCTTTTTTCGAGATAAAACTACTTTAATTGAGGAATACTAGGTTGAACTGCACCAAAGAATCACAATATTTAGTATTCTGCGCAGTAAAGCTTTGTGTATCAAATTAAAACAGTTTTTCTTCAATTGATTAAGGTGAACTAGAAAAATTAGGATTAACTGGAAACATAGTTTTAACTCGTAACCCACATTAACTGGAGGAAAACTAGGTTTAACTCATTAATCTGATTTTGGCGTTCTTCTTAATCTAAATTTTGGCAGTCTGTAAAAGAGAAACTGGACACCGGAAAACATTTATCTATAAATATCTACAATTTGTTTCTTTAAACTAAGCATTTTATACAGACAACTTCTAGCACTATACATGCTAGGAATCCCTTAAATAATTTCCCCCATCATTTTTATTTTCTGATTCAGTGACTGTCTGAGGAGGTGACTCCCTTATTGTAAAAACTTTATCTTTTCCCAATGGCATTTGTTTTTCAGTTTCAAGCTTACAGACTGAGGTATCAGCCTTGACTTCATTAGTTTACTGAAATCTTATTTCATTTTACAATAAAATAAATCATTTGAATTTGTCTACCTGGGTATCTTTACAATTTTCTCCAATTCTGATCAATCATTTCAGCTAGTTGATGTACAGTACTATCGTTCTCAGTATCACATTCTTGGTTATTTCTTATCTAAATTACTGTTACTCTGTCTTGGTAGTATGAAGGGATTTAAAACAATTAATTAGTCTCTACAACAGTCTCATATTACACACCAGACGGAATTGTGTCATCTAATTTTCAGGGTGACGAAAGACAACTTTTTTTCTGAATTACTGAATTTCTGAATTATTTAAACCTCTTACAAACCGATCAGTTACATGGTTTTCTAATTTATTTTATGGAATAACAGGGTATGCTAAAGCTGCTGTTTAATATTCACAAACTCACTTCTGTAAGTTACACTACGTTCTTTAGGATTGTATCGTTATCGGATAGCCTCATAATCTGTCAACTGTTGAGCTGAGATATTTCTCAATCTCGTTTGAGTCTGACTTCTTAAACTTATTGCAAGTTGTTGAGCTTTTTCTAAATTTGTCCAATCATTCCACAAAGAAACTTGCTAAAAAAATAGATTATGTAAGCTTACCATTAACTAGATTTCAAGTGTGTCAAATTTGTCAAGTTGTTTCTCTCTTCTTTTGATTTGATATCCATGTTTATTATATTTTTCAAGTTTTGTATTTGGCTCTTTTACTGAATATTTCACTCTAAACCTGATACTTTTATATTTTAATATGTGTTGTCTATTTCAAAATGTATCTTATATATATCCTTTCTACTTCTCTATCATTGCTAGAGTCTGTGTTGTAATACCGACTCTCTCTATTATCTATATTCTGTTTATTGTTAGACTATAAATATGATTTTGTTTCCAATAGATCTAGAATCATGATACCTGTATTGCTTTCTTTTAGGGTTAAAACACAAGAGGTATCACTTGAGGAATCTGTGTCAAAAGTTAACACTGATTTAAAACATAAACTGGCGTTTCATGAACGTTCTTAATCTAACACGTCCTTCAACACTTTCACTACTTCGACACTTTCATTTAAAACACTTTCTTGATGAAATTCTTTTTATCTTTGGTTGAACAAATCCACTTTTACTTAGATATTCATACTCTGGTCCAAGGTAAGAAAATATGTTTGAAGGTTTATGTAGTTTAAGTTGAGGATAGATGATGACTAGTTCTGATATGCCAGTTTCAATCGTGAACATCGTCATATAAATAGTCATCGTTCAAGTATTTTTTTCTTATATAATTCGTTACTGTAAACGCTCCAATAACATAACAAACTTAAACTCCGATATAAAAAAGCAATATTTACTGAGAATAAGGTTTGAAATGTGAGTTGAAACAGAATTAGTTTTTATTGTGATTTAAACCTTAAATTAGATATTTATATTTTTATATCCTGTCCGACAATTGGTCCTCCTGCATCACGATTGCGGCATTCGATCTGGGTTTTTCAAATTGGCTAAATTCACTCTTTGTTTCGTATATTTCACCAAAATATCAAATTATATTGCATCTATAGTTAACCTATTTTTAAAGCGATTCTATCAGTAACATTGAAGATATTCGGTAAAAATATCGATTTCAGTCCGAAAATAAGTCTCACAACAGTACACGTGTCAAGTAATTCGAAAACTTAATTATAAAAAACACAATAAAAAACCAACAATAATAAATAGATAAAGGTGAAGAGAAAAACAGAAGCGAAATAAACAACACTATGTAGCAAATCGAAACAAGTTAAAAGTCAAAACCTCAGATAGCAACGTGTAAATATTCAGGATGTCAAGGGTACATATATAAATCTGATACGGACCTCTGGAAATTCAGAGGTCAGGTCAGGTGCCATGGAAGAGTCAGCATATTACGTTAACCCGTCATATTAGCCGCGAATTCACAATCAAATTCAATTGAAACAAAGTCAGTTTAAGGGGCTAAAACGCATTACAGATATGTGATAAAAGTCGTGGTTATGACATCGGGAAGCAGACTGAAGCATTGTTGTGAATATAAGATCTTGATTTCAAATGGTTGGTTTTTGTCCATTCTGTTTTACCAGAGTTGTACCTATATGCTGGGCATCCCAATGATTTATACATTGGTATCTGAGATTGTTTTATATGTATAAGCATGGGTGATATATTGTTTAGAATCCATAAGCCGCAAATATACGTAAATACTTAAATGCAGCAAAAAGACAATCCTCAAACGAGGGACTCGTTCCTAGTCGTAGACCTGTTTAAAAATAAATCGGCAAAAGTTCTGATGATACCACAAATATTCTGTTGATTTGGCTTGGCACCTGTGACCTTACGGCGAAAACTCATGCGAAGAACGCTACTTTAAGCTTTTACTTGAACTCATTTCAATGCAACTAACTGTTTTGATATAAATATTATAAACATAATACCAAAGTTATAATGCTCAAGATTATATCATTTCTGCCAATTAGACATTCCATCGGACATTTCTTGGCCATGTACTATGGGTTGAAAATTGGTGTATGCAACATTTTGTTTTCTTTTTTCAGTTATCTCGAGTTAATTCAAAATACATGTAGTCGTATGTATATTTATATCTAACTAATCGACGCACACGGCCTGTATCACCCCGATATATTTCTCTAAGAAATAACACCTAGAAATAATATGACCTGTGACATCTACATCAGTCCCCTCAAGTGATATGGGATTGATATCAATCTATGACACGCCAAATTCACATTAAAGAGTTTAACCCTTTTCTCAGTTTAACCCAGTTTTTCTAAAGTTAAACCTATTTTTCCCAGTAACCCACATTAACTGGATGAAAACCAAGGTTTAAATGAGCAAAATTAAGTTTAACTGTGCCAAAATCACAACAAATAAGTTAAACCTAGCTTTTTTCGAGATAAACCTACTTTAATTGAGGAATACTAGGTTGCGCAGTAAAGCTTTGTGTCTCAAATTAAAACAGTTTTCTTCAATTAATTAAGGCGAAATAGAAAAATTACGATTAACTGGAAACATTCTTTTAACTCCTAAACCACATTAACTGGAGGAAAACTAGGTTTAACTCATTAATCTGATTTCGGCGTTCTTCTTAATCTAAATTTTGCCAGCCTGTATAAGAGAAACTGGACACCGGAATACATCTATAAAGATCTATAATTTGTTTCTTTAAACTGAGCATTTTATACAGACAACTTCTAGCACTATACATGCTAGAAACTCCTAAACTAATTACCTCCATCATTTTTTTTTTCTGATTCAGTGACTGTCTGAGGAAGTGACTCCCTTATTGTAAAAACTTTATCTTTTCCCAATGGCAACCCTATGATTCCCTTTTTGTTTTTCAGTTTTAAGCTTACAGACTGACGTATCGGCCTTGACTTTATTAGTTTACCGAAATCTTATATCATTTTACAATAGAATAAATCATTTGAATATGTCTACCTGGGTATATTTACAATTTTCTCCAATTCTGATTAATCATTTCAGATAGTTGATGTACAGTACGGTACTATCGTTCTCAGTTTCACATTGTTGGTTATTTCTTTTCTAAATTACTGTTACTCTGCCTTAGTAGTATGAAGGGTTTTTAAAACAATAAATTAGTCCCTACAACAGTCTCATATTACACACCAGACGGAATTGTGTCATCTAATTTTCAGGGTGACTAAAGACAACTTTAAACCTATTACAAACTGATCAGTAACATGGTTTTCTAATTTATTTTATGGAATAACAGGATATGCTAAAGCTGCTGTTTAAAATTCACGAACTCACTTCTGTAATTTACACTACGTTCTTTAGGATTATATTGTTGAGATACAAGTTGTCGGATAGCCTCATAATCTGTCAGTTGTTGAGCTAAGAGATGTCTCAATCTCGTTTGAGTCTGACTTCTTAAACTTATTGCAAGATGTTGAGATTTTTCTAAATTTGTCCAATCATTCCACAAAGAAGTTGCTAAAAAATAGATTATGTAAGCTTACCATTAACTAGATTTCAAGTGTGTCAAATGTGTCAAGTTGTTTCTCTCTTCTTTTGATTTGATATTTATGTTTCTTATATTTTTCAAGTTTTGTCTTTGGCTCTTTTACTGAATATTTCACACTAAACCTGATACTTTTATATTTTAATATGTGTTGTCTATTTCAAAATGTATCTTATATATGTACTTTCTACTTCTCTACCATTGCTAGAGTCTGTGTTGTAATACCTACTTTCTCTATTATCTATATTCTGTTTATTGTTAGACAATAAATATGATTTTGTTTCTAATAGATATAGAATCATGGTACCTTTATTGCTTTCTTTTTAGGATTAAAACACTATCATTGTCTACAGCAGGGTTAATTCTATACTAAGAGAATTTAGATTTTACTGACCCTCTACACGTGGCTGTGAGTTCTACACAAGAGGTATCACTTGAGGAATCTGTGTCAAATGCTAACTCTGATTTATAAGATAAACTGGCGTTTCATGAACGTTCTTAATCTAACAAGTCCTTCAACACTTTCACTACTTCGACACTTTCATTTAAAATACTTTCTTGATGAAATTGTTTTTATCTTTGGTTCAACAAATCCACTTTCACTCAGATATTCATACTCTGGTTCAAGGTCAGAAAATAATTCAAAAGTTTGAAGGTTTATTTAGTTTAAGTTGAAGTTGGATGATGAATAGTTCTGATATGCCGGTTTTAATCATGAACATCGTCATATAAATAGTCATCGTTCAAGTATATTAGTCCTAAATAATTCGTTACCGTAAAATATCCAATAACATAACAAACTTAAACTCCGATAAAAAAGCAATATTTACTGAGAATAAGGTTTGTAATGTGAGTTTAAACATAATTAGTCATTATTGTGATTTAAACTTTAAATTAGATATTTATATTTTTATATCCAACTCATATGATTGACCTCATTGAAAGACGAAATTTCGATTTGAAGGTTGAAACCACAGATATTCCTGATCAGTAAAGTAAAAGGGACTTAATAAATTAATATTATGGATATTTACACGGTTGTCTGATACGTGATTTGGATTTGTTAAGGATCATTTATCACATTATTTTGACAATATAATACTGTACAGAAAATCAAGTACCAATGTATGCCACAAGTCATATTGTTTCAGAAATATAAAAAGCAAATTTAGACAAGTTATTTTACAACAACTTTGTAAATTAACTGCTTTTTACTTCAACGAAGTTGAACCTATGCATAAGGGTTCACTGCACATCAACATTTTCTGATCCACCGGGCGGCCCCTATATACAGCTGTTACTGTAATTTAAATGCTTTTGAATTATCCTTAATAAAACCCCTTGCACTTCTTGATATAGTTCCCATTACAAAATGTAATGTTGCAACATTGATTTATAGTATAAAAAGGAAGGTGCAGATAACAAACTTTAAATCAACAGGAAGTACAAATTTGGTGAATATTGAACAATTATAAACCTCTGGAAAATCAGGTAAACAATTAGATCATCGGTATTCTCTGCCAACGGACATGTCGTGGGTATTAGTAAATTTGAGATCAAATTAGTTCATAAATAAATCCTCGTCACAATTTGTATCGATGACTCGACAATTACGATCAAATAATTTACTCATGAACAGTCTTACTGATCAGATACTGTAGGAGGTCTCATCACGTTGATTTGTCTGAAAAGAAATTGATTTTGATATTTAATTTCATAGTTTTACATATTATTTCTATATTATTTCTATATTAATAAAATAATAATAATAATAATAATAATAATAATAATAACAATAATAATAATAATAATAATAATAATAATTATAATAATTATAATAATATCAATTCTTTTTGTTTGCTATGAGTTATAAATATTGTACTTACTTCCTAATAGCGTCGTAGCATCCAGTAACTACAAAAATAAAATATATCAAATTAGATAATAATAATAATAATAACAACAACAACAACAACAACAACAACAATAATAATAATAATAATAATAATAATAATAATAATAATAATAATAATAATAATAATAATAATAATAATAATAATAATAATAATATTAATAATAATAATAATATTATTAATAATAATAATTCAATTAAAAATTTCGGTCATCTCGAAATCCAGATATCTCAAACAAATAGGCGTGGTCCCGTGAGTTTCGAGATAACGAGATTCAACTATATATGTACAGTTCATCCCCGTTATAACACCAATCCCGCGTTACGCCGCTATAATTTTGAGAACGGATTTCCTCTTATCTAATTCCCTCGTTGTAACGCCAAAACAAGCATCCACCATCGATTGCCCGGTATAAATGGCCATTTATAAATGTTAAATCCCTTGAACATATCGCCAGGCCAGATGATAATAAGCAGGTGTGAGTAAACCTGTTAGCCTCGGTAGCTTCGATGGAAAGGGAGATAACTCGAATATCGAGTGTCAAAAACTGGTATCATGTTGTATGAACAAAGTGTAGAAGTCAGACGGGGACCAGTTTACGAGTGTTGTGCTTCCGTGAGAGTTGGAAAAAAATAAACACGTCGTGTGTGTACACAGCAATTATGACACGTCGATAATTATTTATAAGTAGTATATAAACTTAAATCATTTGTATTTCTAGCCTTTCAAAGAATAATTTTAAACAATAACGATGAAAATTAACATTAGAAATGTTGCCGGGCTAAAGTTAGAAACAAATCTAAATTTTCCGACCGTCGAATATGTACTGCTACATATTTTGGATAGTTTAATTTTGGCCACTTTAATAGGGTATAAATTGTCCAAACTTCAACAATGGACAATATGTCGGAATTTATGATAGTCACTTGTAAACTGGATATGATATACAACAGGGATTGATGACATGTCAAAATGATAACGACTACACCTCGAGTAAAATGAACCTCGATATACTGCAAAACCCGTTATACCTCCAAAATTCGGGAAAACATAAGGTGGCAGTATATCTATGATAAGAACGCAGATAAAAACAATGCTTTTGTTAATCAAAGATATATATATATATATATATATATATATATATATCTATATATATATATATATATATATATATATATATATATATATATATATATATATATATATATATATATATATATATATATATATATATATATATATATATATATAAATTCGGTCATCTCGAATTTCAGATATCTCAAACAAATACTTGTGGTCCCGTGAGTATCGAGATAACGAGATTCACCTATACATGTATAGTTCATCCCCGTTATAACGCCAAACCCGCGTAACGCCGCTATTTCGTTGAAAACGGATTTCCTCTTATCTAATTCCGAGATATATATCGTTGATTAACAAAAGCATTGTTTTTTCTGTGTTTTTATCATAGATATACGCAAGTCGCCCGATGTTTGCCAGATATGAAAAATTTAAATTGATGCAAATTATCGTCTAGTCAACTGACTATAATGAATTAAAATATTCAGTGATATTCCAAACCCCAACTCATGTAATAGCTGTAAAATTTATAAAAGGATTATACAACGTAAATTGGCGTCAAACCATTAAATTAGGTCAAAACGTCTTTCCATTCAATAAAATGTTAAGTGTTTTAATCGATGGTTAAATTCTAAATTCTTCAAAAGCTATGATAGTCATCTTTGTACAGTGGTTACTCTTAGACGCATTTATTTTTATTAATTGGCCTTGTATCATACCGTTTAGGTTACATATCATTAAGGAGAATCACAAAGCACCACCGATCACGCATATTTCAAAGATATTCTTTTTTCACCTGTCAACCGTGAGAAAAAAAATGCAATTTGTAGATTCCCATTAAGGTTACAAGCGGTGGGATTTTAGAAAAAAATTATAATGAATGACGAGACAACAA
>BROG01002143.1:0-15447 GCA_030159075.1 Atrina japonica | reverse complement strand
TATTGATTTATACTTTGGTATATGGAATTTTAATATGCAAAGACGCCATGTCATCGAAAATCACCCTGCATCGATAAATTTTAAATGAAAATTTGTATAATGAAATATCATAGTAAAAAGATAAAGCTCGCTGTTCAGAAATATTTATCTCAGTTATGGCCCTTTGGATTTCGTTTTCTTTTGTCCATGTGAATGTTAAACATGATATTATGAAGAGTTTTATTTCGGGAAGTGATGTTCTGTACGAATTTGCCTGTTGTTTCGTCGCAATTTCTATACCAGTTAATTAGTTAAGTAATCACGAGGAACACCAAGCGTGCAGATCTAATGACAAACTCTTAAAACAGTATAGTAATGAGAAACTCGAAAACAAGATTCATTTCAGTTCGGAATGTTTTCCTAAATGTAGTTAAAAATACCAAAATTATTACAAAGGGCTAAAGAAATGCTCAAGACAATCGTTTTCGTTAGAAAAATTGTATCATACAAGGCCAAATTATAAATCTGAATGTGTTGTCAAATCCGTCTCAAGAAACTGTAAACTACATGTATTACAAGAACTTTAACTTCCCCGGATAGTGACTTAAATATATAAAACCCCAAATACCAAAGTATAAATCTACAGAATGTCCAGAATATAGACACAAATCTGGTAAAAACTGGATAAGCATGGACATCTGGAAATCAAGAGGTGGGATCAGGTGACATGGAGGAGTAAGCATTCCCTGTCGACAGGTCACCCCACTGTGAGTTCTTTAAGGAAGGGATTCACTAATTTAAAAACATATTAGCGAAACGCAAATTCAGCGTCTTGTCATAAATATTTGGTATTGTTAGCGAGACATAATTTTAGCGATTTGATGATTTACAAAATATAAATCTTACCTACAATGTGAATGAATTGTTAGCAAGATTTGATTTTAGCGATCTCAGTAACCTCACAAATAATGCCAAAATTGAATCCTCGCTAAAATTTCTGTTAATATGGTATATGGCCTAATTTATGAAGCTGGATCATTGTTCAATAATAGGTACAGAAACGTGAAAATCATATCCTTTTACTATTACTTGTTTACTACATATTTCATTTTAAACCACAGTTTTTCCAAAAATTATTGTGAAATTTTTTCAATAGAATATATATATATATATATATATATATATATATATATATATATATATATATATATATATATATATATATATATATAATTCAGATTTGTTTCAATTGCTTTTATTTCTAGGTACCTAGATAACAACTTACTTACTGTAATAAGAAAAGACACGTTTGGCAATCTGTTCAATTTACAATTATTGTAAGCATTATATCTTTTATACACGATACTTTTGATATAAATGTATATTTTTATTATTTATTAATTTATTTATATAACCGTGTAAAGTTTACACTGATGGCAATAAATACTACACTGTAATTAAATTAACAAAATACAAAAAAAACCAGATTAATTATAAAGTCGGGTATGGTAAAAGGACTGTCTGATCTCACCCTCCTCTCTCTCTCTCTCTCTCTCTCTCTCTCTCTGCATTATCTATTTTTTGCACTATTTATTTTACATCTACATGAGTACCACTGACGGAAAGACGTTGTATTTCATAAGATTTGAGTGTTTGGAGATAGTCACATTCAACCTTAAAACAATTAGAGATGTCGGCGGCGAGGGAAGTTTTATTTAAATTGTTGAAAAATATATAAAATATCTCAGATACCAAAGTATAAATCTTAAGGATGTCCAGGATATAGATACAAATCTGGTGAAAATGGACAAACACGGACCTCTGAAAACCAAGAGGTGGGATCAGGTGCCATGGAGGAATGAGCATCCCCTGTCGGCGGTAACAACCACCGACAGTCCATAGTGAATCCTCGTCACAATTGGTACACACGTCTCAACAACCGCCAACAAAAAGGAATCTCAACATTACTTTTAGTTAAACAGAGCAAACAAGACTATTATACCGACCTTAAAATTTGAGGAACGTTGATATCAAACGCGGTTTTGATATACTTGTGTCAATAATGTATCAGTGAATAATTAACCTCTGTATATGAATGTTGAACACACTCTAGCATATCGGACCATTTTTTAAATATAAACTCCATATACTTAATATAGACACAGACGGGAAATTGGTAACCAAGCTATAAACGCGACGATTTTGGCTTTCCCATCGTAAATTTTCCAAATTTAAGTAGTGATATCCCTCAGTCAACCGCAACAACCGCCAACAAAAAGGAATCTCAACATTACTTTTAGTTAAACAGAGCAAACAAGACTATTATACCGACCTTAAAATTTGAGGAACGTTGATATCAAACGCGGTTTTGATATACTTGTGTCAATAATGTATCAGTGAGTAATTAACCTCTGTATATGAATGTTGAACACACTCTAGCATATCGGACCATTTTTTAAATATAAACTCCATATACTTAATATAGACACAGACGGGAAATTGGTAACCAAGCTATAAACGCGACGATTTTGGCTTTCCCATCGTAAATTTTCCAAATTTAAGTAGTGATATCCCTCAGTCACCCGCATACGGAGTTTATATGTCACAAATGATCCGATATGCCTGGGCATGTACACAATATGAACATTTCATATACAAAGACGTAAACTACTCACTGATAAATTATTGACACAGGGATATTTAATGTCAACGTTCCGCATTTTTTACGGTCGATGTAATAGTTTTGATTGCGATTACTCTGTTTCTTTAAGTTAAATATTGAGTTTCCTTTTAATCGGTGGTTGTTGAGACGTCTGTACAAAATACGTACAGATAAATATGTAAGTAATGTGTGAATTATATCATTATGCTTTTATTGCAGAACTCTTGCAAGAAACAAAATTGCAAACATTGAAAGTTCTACATTCAGAAATTTGTACAACATGAGCGTATTGTGAGTGTAAAAATACAATTTTGTCAAAACTCTCCAATTTTATCTTAATAACTTACAAACATATTTGAAGTAATGTCTATGATACAATTTTTATGCTTACTTTATGATGTAATTTTGATTCAGATACATATATAATTGATATTTGTTCACGTCGGACTACTTTTTGTTCAATACACTCTTTGATGAGATTGCATCATCAAATAATACATATTAATGCATCCAAGAGCCTAGAAAGGGTTCACGGGACCCCACCCAACACCATGGAATTTTACTGTAGGGGTTATTGCACTTCTTATATTATTAAACAAGTGTAAAACACGTAAAAATGTAAAACTGTAATATAATCTGTACCAAATATAACAAATGGTAACAAAGCAACATTTTCTTTAATTCAATAGACAGATTAAACCGCAAATTTTCACATGTTCTATAAGGCATGTTCTTAATCGGATATCCAGAGGAAATATAGGATATTAGGTGGTGATATACGGCTAGTGGGCGGCTACCAAACATTGTCCGTGCATATTGACGATTTTCAATGCCACTGTTCAGCAGTTATGACTCTAGGAAAACTGAAAATTGTCCGTACATTAACTCTTGAACCATTAAACAAAAGATTTTCAAATTTTAATAAATTGTTAATGAGTACAAAATGGAGGTCAAATTTGATATTGACGATTTTCACTTTCACTGTTCAGGAGTTATGGTTATGATTCTTGAAAGTCGAAAAGGTTTGAGTCGTTAAACCAAAAGTTTAAATTGCTTTTACTTGATCCTGTTTAGTGTTTAGAGATGCAAGTAATATATTTATACATATGTTTGTGTGTGTATGTGTGTGTAAATTAAATATTCACATTTGTACATATGCGCACACATTCATACGTACACATTTAAGTGTCAGCACTCGCATATATATATATATATATATATATATATATATATATATATATATATAACCTCACCTAAATTCCACATTTCTTAATAGACCTCACATTTCGGACTACAAGTTTCTCAAGTCTCTTGATAAACATAAATATTATACACATAATACCAAAGATATATTGCTCATTTTGAGCTCAATTTCAATATGTATGTGTATTTTCCAAAGAGGAAGTGGTATCATACAAAACCAAATAGTAGATCTAAACGCATCAGTCACATCTGTCAGTTAGGTCTTAACTGTGATATATATATATATATATATATAAATCTTAAAATGTAATGAAACGTTGATATTTGATCAATAACTGGCTATTTCAGAGATTTGTCTGACAACGCAATCAAATTCATCAGAAAGGACACGTTTTTAGGACTAAGTAGTTTGCAAAAGTTGTGAGTATTTACAACATATATATTTAGGTATATTTACTTTTAATCTGTGTATTACTTCTTCTGCATACTATTATCAGTTACGCAAATTGAATAGTCTTCACCCGGGTAACCGGGGTTTCTCCCCTCCAATAAAAACTGGACGCCATCATATGACTGAAAGATTGTTGAGAATGGCGTAAAACAAAAAATCAAATAAAATTAAAAAAAAAAACATTTAATTTGGT
Organism: Atrina japonica; assembly: GCA_030159075.1. Taxonomy (NCBI): domain Eukaryota; kingdom Metazoa; phylum Mollusca; class Bivalvia; order Pterioida; family Pinnidae; genus Atrina; species Atrina japonica. The sequence goes on along the minus strand of BROG01002143.1, from coordinate 10,959 downwards.
GCTGTACATGATATATATCAGGGACATACACCAGATATCGCGTATCACTTCGGCTGTGATTTACAAAGTTTTGTTAGTATATTTTAATTAATAAATTTGACTTTTTTCAATAGTATATTCACAGAAATTATTCAATAACTTCATTACTATCCTTTATCATATAATTTACATTAATTTACCGCATTTTTCTTTTATAAGTTTCTTTTACATGTAAATATATTTTTTATTAAGACAAGTTGATGAACGTGCCAGTAATGCAAAATGACAAAAGATGCAAAACCATAACTGTTTGAGCTTTTCTGTAGAACGATACATGGATGCTGTATAGATATAAACAATTTTTGTGGTACCATGTCTGTATGACAGTACCTAACACAAGAATAGAAATACAAACATTGTCTTATGAAGCATCGATTTTCTTTTACAAGGCTCTAAATATGTGATAAAGTTACACGAGAAATTTTAACACACAATACAGATAGTTTGGGCTTAAAATCATTGACTTGAAAAGTTTTATTACCTCTTTTAACTGCTCCTGGATATTAAAAGTTGTACAATGCTAGATATTTTGCATGCTGTATATGGGAATGCCATAGCTACAGCATCTGACCCATCGTTACAATGACCTCAGTTTATAATACGCTTACAATATATATATATATAATGTTTTAACGATTATAGAATTCTTTTTCAATTGCACAAAATATTGAGATTATGGAGAATATTATCTATAACATTATTTGAGAAACCACAAACACTAGTGTTTTAAAAAAAGAAATAATATTTTTATTTCGTAACAAATTATATTATTCTCAATTCAATACAATAGAACTATGTCTGAAACAAAAGAAAATTCCTATTAAGTCGCCTGCCGGTGTAACCTTTAGTGTTTGTCGTCGTTGTTCTCTGTGTGTCAGTCCGTTTGTCCGTCCGCAATCCAACTGAAACTAAAAATTATATATATATATATATATATATATATATATATATATATATATATATATATATATATATATATATATATATATATATATATATATATATATATAACATATATTCAGTGAAACATAATTTTAGCTTCTGAATTAATCTAGAGTGGGGATGCGAACGAGGTCAAAGGGTAAACCATGATTGTCATTGTTATTAAACTAGTTATATATGGCTGTATAGAATAGTTAAATTCTATCTGGTAAATATCATTCATTATAAATATCCAAATTAATTAACAATTTCTTAATTACAGAAATCTGGAAAACAATCGCATTACAGAAATTAAAGAAGACACGTTCAAGCATTTATCCAATCTACAGTCACTGTACGTATTCATTCAAAGTACAGAACTATCAGTTTGAGAGTTATTGCCATCACTCCCTGTTTGTTCCACAAAACTATCATCCTGAGGGTTATTTCCATCACCCCGCGTATCTAGATGAACATCTATTATACAAAAGTCTTTTTTCTATTCAAAATTGAAAATCGCAGATATTAATTTTTGGCGTTAGGCCATGAAGAACATTCTTTTGTCAAGGAACACTCTGATTCCAATAACAGATATACTGAAGACGATATTATCAAGATGCTGGGGTTTCTAGTAGACAACATCTGCGTGGTATTTGCTGTTCAAGTTTTCCAACAGATTGTCGGCATTTCAATGGGTACCAATTGTGCACCTCTCTTAGCTGACATCTGTTTGTATTCGTATGAAGCGGAATTTATACGGTCTCTGCTCTCCAAAGGGAAAAAACAGTTAGCATCTCGGTTCAGTTTTACTTACAGGTATATCAACGATGTTCTGTTTATAAATGATTTCAGAATTAGCTCGGCCAGATGTATCCTGTTGAGCTAGAGATCAATAAGGCGAATGAGAGCAACACATCTGCGTCTTACATAAATTTACTCCTGTTGATTGGAAAAGACGATCATTTTCACACATTCCTTTATAACAAACGAGACGATTTCAATTTTCATACCACAAACTTCCCTTCCCGATTCTAAGTAGTAATATTCCATCTTCTCCTGTCAATGGCGTTTTCATTTCAGAACGTATACGTTTTGCCAGGGCATGCTCTTCTTATGAATGTTTTATTCTGAGATCTAAACGAGTAGCCAATAAACTACTTACACAAGGTTACGTTGTTGAACGCTTGGGGTCGTAGTTTAGGAAATTTTATGGTCTATACAGGGATCTTGTTAAACATTATGAAGTCCCCCTCTCAGAGATATTAGATAGTTTTCTGGATCACGACCAGAGACACTGACTCCGTTTCACCAATCATGCTTTTCACCGAAAGTGACCTCATCACCAAAACTTGACCTTTTTACCGAATTTGAACTAAAAGGTATTCATGGAACATTTGCAACGGGTGTGGGTTGCCAGCAGAAGACGCTTATTCCATTCGGACACCTGGTCTTATCCTGTCTGGGATTCGTGATCATTCTTCAAGTTCACTGGGTGAAATGTTGAATTGCCTTTTCGCTGGCGGTTGTTCAGACGCCTGTACCAATTTTAACAAGGATACACTCCTCACGTATTTTATTGGGCTTGACTGTGGACAAACAGCGGGTGTGACCGGTCGACAGGGGATGCTTACTCCTCTATTGCACCTGATCCCACCTCTTGGTTTCCAGATGTCTGCGTTTGTCCATTTTTACCGGATTTGTATACTTATCCTGGACATTTTATTGATTTATACTTTGGTAGCTGAGTTTTTTTTACATTGATATACAAATAAAATCTGGAGATCATATGTAATTTGAACCCGGATATATTGAAGTGGAAGTAAAATATAAAATTTTCAGATACCAAAGTGTAAATCAATATAATGTACAGGACACAAACAAATGGACAAACACGGACCTCAAATAAACATGTATATATATATATATATATATATATATATATATATCTGAATATAAAATAAACACTTGCGCTCTACTTAAGCATTAGCGCTTTCATGTATAATCTTCAGATGGTTAACTACATATAAACGTTAAAAATAACAATATTTCGTGACCTCATAAATATCATGACGTCATTGTGGTAACGGAGGTTAGTCTGATATGACTGCATTTAGCCGGGGTTTAAGTGCTAAGTGTTCACTTAGTTTTATTTGTCTGTATTCCGGGTTATTTATTTGCTGTTTATGAACTCTAACCCGACTCCTTAATTCTGTTCCTGTTTCTCTGATATAGTATTCATTACATCCTGAACATGTTATTACATATATTACATTTATATGACCTGCATGTATTCGATGTTTGAATTTTTTACAAATTTTCCTTTGAAATCATATGATATGTCCTTCTGACAGATATTCACATGTACCACATCCAGGTTTCATAAATTTTTTGAATGTAAAGTTGTCCAAAATTGGTAGTTTTGATTTGCATAATATTCGTTTTAGGTTTTTAGGCTATCATTCACTGTGAATAACTTTTGAATTTTCCAAGATGATTTTCATTCTGTGATCTTGCAATATTATTTTATCAATGTTATAAGCTATTGGGTAAATGTTGATTTTGTGTGGATATTGAGTTGTTACAAGTGGTATGATTTTCTTATCCTGGGTATCTACTCTTAGATAAAAGAGATTTTCTGCCTAATTCTATGGCTTTTTCAATCACATCTTTTATTATTTTGGCTGGGTATTTTTGTTGTTGAAGATAGTCGGTAAGTTCCGTTAAACGTGTATCCCGTGTATTTTCCTCACTAACAATAGTGCAGATTCCTCTCGCTAGATTGTATGAAATGCTTCGTTTAGTGTGTCTTGGATGACATGAACTCTAATGTAAATATTGGTGGGTATCTGTAATTTTGTAAAATATGTCCGGATTTATGTCTTGTTCATATTTTTTCACTAATATATCTAGGAATGGAATTTCATTTTTGTTTGATTCCATGGTGAATGAAATATCAGGATCCATATTGTTCAAAATGTCGGTGAACTGTCTTAATTTTGAATTATTTTCCTTCCAATAATAAAACAATCATCTAGATAACGTTTCCAGCTTTTTGATAAGGAACTCAGAGAATACTTGTCCCCATTTCTCTATAAAGAAGTTCTTCTAAGTATCCGAGGGTGAGGGTGGCATATGTAGGGGCAACTTTTGTTCCCATAGCTGTTCCTTTTAGTTAAATATAATGTTCACAGTTAAAAGAAAATGTATTATTCTTTAATTGGTCAGAATGTTAGGTCTTTTGGGTTTGGCAAGTTATATATTCTTTATTTTGTGTTTCTATTACTTTTTTATCTCTTTGGATTTATGTATCTTTGGTAAACCATAAAAATTACTTTCTTTGAAGTTAAAACTTGTAATATAATTGAATTCTTTATCAGTTAGTGCGTTGTCTTGTTCATGTTCAGCAATTAAAATCTTTAATTCTGCATTATTTTTTTATCTTCATTTCCCGCTATTTTTGCATAAAATGTTTTGTTGCTTAGAGTTTTCTCTATTTCACTCTTATAATAATTCGCATTCATAATGACTACTGCACCTCCTTTGTCCGCTTCTTTAATGACGATTGTATTGTCATTTGATAAGGACTTTAATGCGTGTTCCTCTTCTTTTGATATATTTCTTTTGATTCCGGGATCTGCTACTAATGGTATCTGTTCTAGCGTATCACGTTTATATATATATATATATATATATATATATATATATATATATATATATATATATATATATATATATATATATGAGTGTGTGTGTGTATGTGTGTGTGTGTGTGTGTGTGTGTGTGTGTGTGTGTGATTCAAAACGCGATATCTTAATCACAAGGCCACGTAGGTACCACCGTCATCTTGAAAACAATAATTTATTTTCTGAAAATAACAGAAAAATATTTACAGATAATGAAATGGGTATATACTACCATTTGGTGTTGAAGCAGTGCAGTTGCTAGCGCACTTGCTTCACACCAATGCGAAGTTCTATCCTCGGATAGAACAAGTATGTGAGATGATATAATGGTTGCCGATCCGGATAACTGGGGTCTACACTCCAGTAAGCACTCCCTCACTCCAACACTATAGCCAACAAGGTACACTGAAACTTGTTTGTTTTTTTATAGTTTAATAGTTTCCTTGCGGAAGTGGTCAGTGGCTAAGTGGTCTTCTTCTCCATCAATAAAAACTGGACACCATCATCTGACTGAAAGATCTTTGAGTATGACGAAAAATAAAAAAAATCAAATCAAATCAAATTATAGTTTAATAGAAATTTGTAGAAGTTTATCTTAATTTGAATCAATTGACAAAAGTACCAAAGTGTCTCTGCAAATAAAACATGTATATTGATTAAATTAATGATGAACAATTTTATATATATATATATATATATATATATATATATAATATATATATATATATATATATATATATATATATATATATATATATATAAATGTGACGTTTTGAACTCATTCTAAATATATAATCTTCCATACCAAGCTTTCACTTAATATATATATATATATATATATATATATATATATATATATATATATATATATATATATATATATATATATATATATATTATATTATATATATATATAGATAGATAGATAGATAGATAGATAGATAGATAGATAGATAGATAGATATATATATATATTCAGAACTCTCCAGTCTTGTTCAGTGAGAAGTATTGCAGATCATTCATTTCAAGAGCAAAAATACTTAGAACATTTGTAAGTATTAAGTCAGCATGTGTGTAGAATTTTGTATGAAGATACAAGGTTTCTAACTCTTGATCTAGCCTACAAAATGGCAGTCATCTCTCAATATTTCCGATTATCTGTAATTTTGCATTTAATGTAGCTGAAACGTTAGTTGTGTTCTGTATAAATGGTATCCTTAGAATACATTTAAATATGGAATAAGTCAGAAAATATTCAATTATTGTTTGATTTTGAAAAATTTGAAAGATGGCTATTAGATAAAAAATTGAACAATCCAATGAAGCGAGTGTGCAAAAAAAAAAACATGGAAATATAGTTCGTGTCTTTGATCCATTTCAATAAATTAATAGACATTTGTCTATGTTAGTTAATCATTAAATAAGTTTTGAAAAATTGATTTCAATCAAAAAGGATAAAATAAGACTAAAACGAATGTAGTTGTGTTTTAATTAACCCCATTTTCACATTTTGAAACTTTTATTTAAAAAGTATGAGGATTGGACTTGAATAAACATTCAGAAATAATGTATATACGTAAAGTTCTGTTGTTGTTGTTGTTGTTGTTCTCCTTCTTCTTCTTCTTCCTCTTCTTCTTGCTGTTATTGTTGTTGTTGTTGTAGTTTTAATGTTTAACGTCACAATCAAGAATTTTTCATTTATATGGAGATGTCACCATATGCCAATGAAGGGCTTCAAATGTTGGCCTATGCTAGGGGCTTACGGCCATTGAGCAGTGCAGTTTCTTTGACGTGCTGCCATCCTACTGTTTGACACTATGCTTTTACTGTCTTATACGAAGGACAGAGCAAAATTATAACCTGCATTCATGTTTATCATATGATAAAATCTTAAACTTATTAGATCTTGTCGTCAGTGCTTTGTTTGTTTACTAATTCTCGGGCTTTGTCACACGTTTGTCTTATTGTGTTGGATCATTTGCAAAAATGAAGAACTAGAGATGAACTATTAAACTCTGGGAACGGATCCAACACCTCTGGTCATGGAGCAACATTTCTAAATCAGACTGGTTTTGCAGGATCTTTTTGCTACAACCGTCAAAAGTATACAGTTTAAGCTAAACTAAACATAATGATTTCAGCCTTAAATGTTGGTAGGCCAGTTTGAACCCAAAACAATCTTTGTATAATGTTTTACATGACATCCTCGTCTGCATTCTCGTCTGTGATGTCCTTTTTAAGAATATGGCTTAAGTATATAGAATATTGACGACTTGACGACAGAGGTTTTGTTTTTGTTGTACACGAGAAAGTCCTAATATCTGTGTTACAATGGATCAGGAGTTATCAGAAAGAGATGTTGGTATCTATTTAATATAACTTACTATATTGCAAAATAGCATGACACATGTAGAATATATGCGTTTGTAATTGAGGTATGCTTGCCAATAATAGGTTTATCTTAAATTCAGTCATTTGTGGTTTTGAGGTAAACTACTCACTGACAAATTATTGTCACAGGGATATCGAAAACCGCGTTTAATGTCAACAATCCGCATATTTTACGGTCGGTATCATTGTCTTGTTTGCAATTACTCTGTTTCAATAAGTGAAATGTTGAATTGCCTTTTCGTTGGCGGTAGTTGTGTACCAATTGTAACGAGGGTTCAGTCCTCACGTATTTCATTGAACTTGACTGTGGACTCAGGGCGGATTTGATCGACAGGGAATGCTTATTCTTCCATGGCTTCTGATCCCACCTCTTGGTTTCCAGAGGTCCTTGTTGTCCATTTTTACCGGATTTGTATCCATGTCCTGGACATTCTATTGATTTATGCTTTGGTATCTGAGTTTTTTTTATATTTTGCCTGTCTGCCTTATATTTATCCTCTTATCTATCTAAAAGACAATTTTAAATCAAAGAAAGCATACGAAAGTATTTAGGTAATCAATAAGCTAGTTTTAATGTTATTTGTTCATTCTTATTTTTTCAATCTGAATCATATTTATGTATTTATTTTGCAGGGATATTAGTCTCAATTTCCTAACGATTGTCGATTATGACACATTACAAGTTTTGTCCAACTTGCAAACATTGTAAGTATTTGATTGCAAAATGGAAAATATATATTTACAAAATCAAATACTCCTTTTCTAAAGTGTGTTTTGTATGATAAACCAAACATGTATCAATTGCCAAAGTATGTATTCTTATATTTTGTATTGACATTTTCGAAAGACAATACTGTTTTACATGGGGGGTACTTACATTTTACTTTTACTTTAGAGCGTATTGCAAAAATGTCACATTAGTAAAGAATTGGGTAAAGAAGTGAAGTGACATAGGTGCTTTAAATGTGAAGTTATTAACTCGTTAAGTCTTAACTATTTTTCATTTTCATGTCAATGCGATATATCCCAGCAAACTAGAAATTATAGATACAAAATCAAACTTCATACTTAGACATTTTACTCACTATAGACACAGATAGGAAATTAACAACGAAGCTATACGACAAACGTGACATTTCGGTTTTCCCCGTCATAAAGTTTCCACATTTAAGTATTAATATACCATTATCAACCGCATATAGATTTTATGTCACAAACAATCCGATATGCCAGGGCATATATACTCACTGAAAAATTATTGATACATGGATATCGAAAGCCGCGTTTGATTTCAACGTTCAGTAAAATATTCTAATGATATTCTTTGGTATCTTGAGATTTTTAAATAATTATAATAATGTAGTTGTATTGTTGTTTAAAGTCCCTTTCAGTTCTTTCATTCATATAATAACATCACCACGTGTCAGTAAATGCTTAAAATTTTAGCCTATGCTCTAACGGTCATTGGACAAAATCCAGTTGCTACTGCCAAGGCTCGAACCCGCAGCAACCCCGGTTGAGAATCAAGGACTTTACCACGGAGCCATGACAACTCTCCCTAAAGATATATAAGATCATGCGAAAATAAAGCATGCGAAAGAACAAGCCTAGAGATCAATCAAGTCGGACACAATATCAATGTATACAAGAGAACTATCCTAGATTGATATCATATCGTTTACGGATAAAATCATACCAAGGAATCAGACCAACGAAAAATATTACACTGGGCAGAAATAAGACGGGACCTTCATGTCCGAGAGAAGAAGTTTGCGCTTTATACCATGAAGTATCTCTCCTCTTGTCAGCTTAGGTTCCAAGAAGATGATTTTGTGGGATTTTTTGAAGACGGATTCTTCCTAGATACATTGTATCAAGTTCATTTCCCGTCATTAAAATATGGCCGCCATCAAATAACTAAAAATTGTGACGTAAAACAAAAATAAAACATAAGTGTTTAAAAATATAAGGTGAGCCATGTCAACGAAGTAGCCATACGTATATCAGATCGAACAAAACAACATTACATACCAAAGAAAATAATGAAAAAAATATATATCACATACCAAAGTATAAATCTTTTGACTGTCCAGGATACAGATACAAATCGGGTAGAAATAGACAAACTCCGCTCAGTTGAGTTTTGTAAACAATGCAAAGTGGAAGTAACTAAGGCTAAGAAGAAGCCAAAGTCGTGTGATACCAACACGACAAATTTAGAATAAATACGAACATATGCGGAAGTCGAAATCGCTAAAGCAACATATAGCAAAGACCTACCTTAGGAAAACATACAAAACGTACAAAATAACAAGCCTATAGAACAGCAAATGGAACACAAAAACAAAATGTAGCAAATAATTATCCTTTAAATACGTTAAATCAATCAAACGCGAAATCAATATAACAGTAGCATGTACCTAAATAAACGAGCATATAAACAAATAAGAAAGTATGAACAGTTTACTTAAATAGGTTTTGAGATCTAAAGTGAAAGAGAACATTTTATGCCAAGATTTTTTATTTTTCAGTTTTCCGCATTTGCTTTTTAATTCCTCTGACTTGTAACTGCTTATATTGTTTACCTAGAATGATATAGATTTATAGATTGGTTTATCAACTTTAAATTTTATGTAAAAATATTACATAACTGTAATAATTTCGGAATGTATGACAAGTAATTAAACCTAACCTAAATCACTGTTAATTTTTGTTTCAGGTTCATGTATCAAAACAGAGTGAACAAGATTTCATTGAGTGCGTTTAGAAGCCTGGAAAGTTTGAAAATATTGTAAGCCAATTATATATATATATATATATATATACTTCTTCAGTTCAAGTTCAACTTGGTATAGATAATTATATTTTTGAAAAAAGTTCAAAACGTCACATTGCAGGTTTTTCTTCTTTAATTACTGTAAGCGCTTTCGCCTTTACAGGCTCTTCAGACAGAATGCATGTTGTTATGATACAATTGTTGATTGTGACGTCATAGCGACGTTATGCGATAGCGGTTATAAAATTACGAATTTATATAAACAAAACGATTATTTTCTATTAAGTTTTGGATTAAACAGTTTGATAAAGAAATCTTCTTTGGCTAGTCTCACTGTTTGTTCCTCAGTCCACATTTTGAAGAAGGGGAATATTTTAAATTTCCACCTCCCGCATGTTGCGAAATGTTCACAACACGGTGTGTTACGCACCGAGGCATCCCTGACTTGCTGCTTGTGTACTCGTACACGGGCTATTAGTCTTCCTGTTTGCCCAATGTAGTTTTCACCACACGTCGGGCAAATGACAAAGTAAATGAGGTTCTCCGACTTGCAATTCATGTCGGCTTTCGGTTTCAGTTCCTTTCCGGATTTTAGTGTTAATTTGTCACCCTCCACTATATACTCGCATGTCCCACATCGTAAATCCCCGCACTTCCTTACCTTTTTCGTTTCATTGGAAGAAAAGCGGGCCTTTGTGAGAAGTGTCTTCAAGTTTGGCGCTTGTCTTCTGCTGTTTATGATGTGAGTATCTTTTACCAATTCTTTCATGTTTTCCGATTGTTGCAGAATTGGAAAGAAACGTTTCGCGGTTCCCAAAATATTATGGTTGTTCGGGTTGTGAGTGATGAGGAAAGGAATTTTCTCTTTATCTTCCTCATTTCTCTGTCGGGGATTTTGCAGTTCTGTGATCGGTATCTGCTTAGCCTTATCAATTCCAGCTTTGATTAGAGGCTCTGGATATTTTTGTCGTTTGAGATAAACACAGAGTTCTTCTAATCGTTTGATGCGTAAGTGTGGTTCGATTACTATTGTGCATATCCGTCTTGTCATATTAAAAGGGATGTTTCTCTTCGTGTGTGATGGATGACAAGAGCGGAAATCCAAATACTGATGCGTATCCGTTTCCTTGCAGAATAAGTCTGTTATA
>BROG01002142.1:0-15486 GCA_030159075.1 Atrina japonica | reverse complement strand
GGTTGCAAATATCTATATGGAATGAATTCAGGTGTTAGAGGCATGCAGGGCGCTAAAAAGCATATATATGAGTGCAACAAACTCTTGTGTGAGAATGCCCGTAAGGAATATGGACTAGGAAATGAGTTTAGGGCATATTCATTATGTAGTGAGAGTGACACAGGATCACATCTTTTTAAGCCCATAATTGGCAACAGGTATTTGATTTTTTTGCAAAATGCGATACCAACTCTAGCAGCTCGTGATGCCGTATTGTTATTCTTGGAAGATGTTAAAGATGCAAAAGAAATTCCAGGACTGAACAACCTAGAATTATCTGTACAAACAGGATACTTAAGTGAAATTGTTCAAGTGGAAGAAGCAGCATTTGCAATACTTTATTTTCATGTGTGTGCACCGCTTCTCACTAAAGCAAAGTCATCAGATTCTCCTCTACAAATGAATTTTTACTATGAGTGTGCCATCAACAAACTAAACACTTGGAGTAGTGACCCATCAAGTCTCATCTCTGGACAACAACTCATGTGGGAAGGAGCTAAAGGCCCATCTGTGTATGAAACATACATTCAAGGAATCAGGGACAAATACTGTACCAACAAACTGCTTTGCCTCCTTCTCAAAGGTATGAATTTATATCTAAAGTATTTATACATTTGTAGTATTATCAAACTGTAACCAATGCATATAATACAATGTACATAAACATACTATAGAACATTTATATTTGTTTATAATATACTATATTGCATTTGTAACTGTTATTAATTTTCTTTTAACAGAAATGGTTGCTGCTGGAAAGGAAAAATTGAGAAGCCATGCAGAAGAGCATCTTTCTGGAGGAATCTATTCAAGTCCATCAGACCATGCAATTCAAGCAGCCAACACAATAGGAGATGCTACAAATGATGTCATAGAAAGCACATTTGGGATGCTTGATAGGTATTATTTATATATACATATAAATTATATATCGATACATTGTATTTTAGTGATGACCTTTATTATAACGTTATTGAATAATGCACAGTTTGCTAATATTTCAGTTTTGAAATGAAGAAACATTCTTCAAGCATATTTTTTCTCTGGTTTCTGTTTTGCTTACAGGATCAAGACACTTTTTGATATACAAGAAAAGCAATGTATTCATTTAATACTAATAGGTTTTTGGACCCAAATTATCAAGTTTTTGGTTTCAATAAGACTGTATTATGCCCATATTAGGGCTAATGGACACATGTTTCTGCTTGACAGATTATGACAGGACTGGACCTGTCCTTTGTACCTTTAAAAATTGCCAGGTTCTAATTTATTTTTTAACTTCTATTCACAGGCAAATGATGATTGCACCCTCGTCTAATCCAGTGAATGTGTCGAGCCTCATTGCTGCAAAAAGGGATAAGCCTGTGTCATGGGTGTTGGAAAATGACCTGGATAAAGATAAAGTGTGTTGCATTGCAATGAAAAGTGCGCAGCGCAAAAGAAAATTATTTGGAACAAAAGACTGCCAAACTAAAACTAGGTATCAATCAATCCAACCGGAAAGACTGGCCAAGATAAAAAAAACGTAGGGAAAATAGAGAAAAGAAAGCAAATAAATTAAAGGAAAATTTGAGGAGAGCAAAATCTCAGCTTTGTTTAGATGTTAAAACCATGAAAAAATTTACTAGAAAAGAAATAATGCAGCAGTACAGTTTATGGCGGTCTTTGTGCAGTTCTACAGCATTTACTGTTAGGAGTGCAGATGTGTTAAAATTCTTTCTGCAGAAATCTCTATCACTACAGAAACTTGCTTTGAAAACTTTGATAACTGACAACAACGCTATATTGAGAGTGAACCAAGCACCATCAAATGTGAATAAATGTATTGAAAATGATACAGATTGGTCCTCTGATGATGAGGAATACCTGGACATGATGAGGCCACTCACTGTGTGTAAAGATACAGGACTAAATTGGTCTTCTGATGATGATGAGCCACTGAGCAATATTATGCCATTAAAGCGAAAGTGTAACTTCTAATGAAATGACTATATACAAATTGATGAAAAAGAGTTACCAGCATATCATTTCCTTCCTGTTGCAAATGTGTTTGTTTATTTTTACATAAGTTTATTAATGCCCCATATGAGAATAACTTGCATCTTGTGATTCATTTAGAGGAAGTAAGATGGCAAAAGCAGGTATATTTTTAAAATTTCAGTGAAATTTGTCATTATTTTTTGTGGGTTATCTCCCCTTAAATTAAAAATTTTTGTAAATAAGTTTGGTATTGCATTAAAATAGTGATTTTTTATTTCTCCTGAATATAAAACTGCATAATAATTTCATTTTATCATTATATAACTGAAGATGTAATGCTTTAGAAATTACAGGCAATAAAAGGACGGAAATTGTTCATGTACCATAGAAAATTACTATCATAAATACCTATTTAGTACAAGAAATAACTTTAACTTTAAATTTAAATTAAGTATTTATAAAATAACATACACTTTGTAAATCATTTAGATAACAAAATTGGGTTTTATTGTTTCTATTTTCTATTTTGATGAAATTTTGTATTATTTAGTGAGTTATCTCCCTTTATTAAAAAAAAGAAAGTAAATATTAGCAAAAATTTACTCTAAAAGATAAAAAAAAAAAAAAAATTTACGGATATTGCTAATTTACATCAAAATGCACCATAATAATAAAAAAAATCCTTAATTAAATGATTTTTTAAAAAATGTGTATGATCCACTTTGGACTTGGACAAATTTGCAGATGTAATATTGGCTGATTTGCAATTTTTGAAAGGTCATATTTCTATTAAAAACAATTTTTTAGTCTGGATTATTCATTGTCCATAAAATATACCCTCCAGAGAGGGTTTTCAGCAAAAATGAAGAGTTTCTATCAAGTATTTGTCAAGTAAAGCAGTGTGTATTTTGCTTCTTAAAGCCATCTGGTGCATCGAAAATTACTATGAAATTGCAGTTTTAGCCATTTTTGAAAACTTGTAACTTCCTTAATATTCCACATAGATGAATGAAATTTTTACTGTCTAATATTTACATAACCTGCTTTTCACTTATGTAAAAACATGTCAAATATATGCAATAATAAAAGAAAATATTGATCTCAAATATGTCTCTTTTCTCAATTTTGACTGTTACAATGGGCCTCCCTAGCAAAGGTCTCATTATAATTGGAGGAGACTAGAATGATAACCAAGAAAAATCGGACACAAAATAAAACAATCCGAATATAGAAACTAACTCTAAATTAAATAAACTTACAACAGAAAATAATGTTATAGATCCATGGAAACTTTTAATTAAAAACAAAAATCATTAAAGATGGAGAAGGAAACACAATATTAATGAAGCAAGTAGAATTGATTTTTTCCTTGCACAGAAAGATTTGTTAAATAAAATTATAAAACTTGACATTAGACCAGCACAAATAAGTTACACAGACCATCAAGCAGTATTGATTAAAATAGATGTAAAGAAATTAAAAAAAAAAGGTCCCGGTAAGTGGAAATTTAATAAAAGTCACCTAAAAGATGAAAAATATCAATATATCATAGAGAGAATATTAAACAAATATAATAAAAAACTAAATGAAAACGAGAATAATCCACAAACGTTATGGGAACTGGCAAAAATAAAAATAAAAGAAAAATCCATAAAATATGGTACTGCAAAAGCTAAAAATAGTAAAATTATGACAAATGATTTAGAAAATGAGTTAAAAAATGCAATAAATGATAACAATATAGAAAAAATAAATTATTTAGAAAGTAAACTAGAAAAAGAATATAGGAAAAAGCAGCAGGGGTACAAATAAGATCACGTATAAATTGGACTGAACAGAGGAAAAATAAAAATTATTTCCTTACCCTAGAAAAAAACAGACAGACGAAAAAAATCTGTTTCTAAACTTTATGACAAAGATGGAAAAATACTAGAAGATCAGACAAGTATACTACATATACAAACAGAATTTTATCTACAGTTATACACTAGCATAAAACCTAACAAAATACACATTATTAAGTTTATACAAGAAACAATAATAGAAAATAAATTAGATGATCATTCTAGTAAACTATGTGATGGAAAACTCACAGAATCTGAATGCTATAAAGCTGTATTTAAAATGAAATTTAAAAAAGTCACCAGGTTCTGACGTCTGACTAAAATTTTATCGACATTTTTGGAAAAAAAAAATCACTGAAACCTTCACTGAAAGCTGTATCAAACGTTCCCCACCAGAAATCAGACTGCAAGAACAACAGCAGAGACATTATTTAACCACTTCATAATCCACTATGGCATACCAAAGACACTACACTCTGATCAAGGAACAAAGTTTGAGAGTAAACTCATCAAAGAGCTCTGTAACATCATGGGCATTTCAAAGTCAAGAATAAAACCTTACCATCCAATGAAAGGCTTAACCAAACACTAATTGGTATGTTAGGAACACTAGAACCAGAAATGAAAACGCATTGGAAGTCTTACATTGCTCCAATTGTATAGAGTTACAATTGTATGAAGCAGGAGACAACTGGACATTCCCCATTTTATTTGATGTTTGGAAGAGAACCTAGATTACCAATAGATCTGACATTCCATACAACATTAAACACAGAGAAAAACAAACATTTGACAAAATATGTGGGGGAAATCAAACAAAAACTTTAAAAATCATACCACCTAGCACAAGAATATGACACAAAAGTATGGAGAGCAGTAATCCAAAAAGGAGATAGAGTGCCTGTTAAGATCCTAGCACATGGGAGCAGGCACAAACTGGCTGACAAGTGGGAACCACATCCCTACACTGTACAGTCACAACCAAACAAGGAAGTACCTGTCTAAACAGTGATAAGGGAAGATGGTGAGGGTAGAACACGCAGCCTTCACAGAAATCTTCTTCTACCCATTGGCTACATGAAGAACCTGTACAAGTAAGACCAAAGCCAATACCCAGAAAAAGAAAATCAAAGATATTACAATAAACCAACATCAAGTCACGAATTGAAGATGAAAACACAGACTCTGACTCTATACAAGGATTTATAATCCATGAAAATAGTTTGTCATCACACACTGGAGCAGATGAGTCTGTTACAAAGGAAGATGTTCCTGACAGTGGTGATGACGATCACATATCTGCCGAGGAACATAGACAAGATGAAGAAGGGAAGGACGCTTCCCCATCCACAACAAATAATGAAGTGGATGATTCTAAAGTCCCAAGAACAGAACCTAAAGATGCAGAACATGTTACTGAACCCAAAACAATTCAGAGAACTACCATAACACCCATTGCTGCACCAAGAATATCAACTAGAAAAAAGGTGCCTCTAAATGGACGACATCAGGACAATATATAACGAATCAACAAACATCAATGGATCCTGAATGGTTATCCAACGCCAACTATATGCAACATCTAAAGAAATCATTTCCTGAAGATAAGATCGTAAATATTCTTTTACACCTATTATCAAAATGAATTTCTTGATATTCATATTACAATACTAAAATTATATCTGGCCATGTACACATTTCTGTTCTTTATAAGTACACCATACCATAAATGAGGACGTCATTGAAAAACCAGGGGGAGAATGTGAGAGTGACTGTATGTTATATTGAAAATAAAAGGTTTTATCTAATTTCATTGTTATGTCATTTCATCATCATCATCATCTTCATCATCTTTTATCAAAACATAGGACACACGCACACATATACATGTATATAGTATTTCAACACACAGGTATATGGGTATTGTTGATCAATTTATAATTGATTACTTTAGTTCCCCTAGGTTCTTTTACCTGTATGGTTACTTTGACCAATGTGACTTAGTCAGGTGACGACTCTTACGTTCCTGCTTTTTCTGAGTACCCTTTCTTAGACCAGCTTTGACCACAGAACTGACCAGACATATTTCTGACAGTAAGTTAAATCTTGCATTCTAACAACTTAAACTAATTCTGAAATTTCTGATAATTCATATATGGTATATTCTAATACTTAGCCTCACCAACAGTGAGAGAGTATTTATGAGTTAAATGAAATAATTTAATTGAAATAGTAATTGTAAATATGTATAAAATTTATATCTGAACAACTTTTTGATCTATATCTTTTTCTTTACAAAATGTGTGCTGAGTGTTTTATATATTTATTATTATTTACAGAGTTTATAATAATAATTACTTGACTAATTTCATAAATGATGTAAATTTATAAAGTCAAGATATATTTTGTAATTAATGATTTGAATATTTTATACATACTATTGAAAAGTAGTGTCTGAAGAATAAAGGGAAGTAATTATAGTTTTTATCTAATATTATGTGATAATCTAGTAAGAGTAATCTTTCTTACATTGTAACTGGTTATCAGAAACTTCCCTATAACTTTTTAACTATATAAATGATTTATCATTTAATTGTTTTTTTTATTATGTACATTTGATTATTTTTATTATAGGGTAAAATTACTAAAGGATATAAATATATATATATATATATATATTATATATATATATATATATATATATATATATATATATTATATATATATATATATATATATATTATATATATATATATTATATATATATATATATATTTATATATATATATATATATATATATATATATTATAAACATAATACCAAAGTTATAATGCTCAAGACGATATCGTTTCTGTCAATTAGACTTCATAAGTTGAGCTCCAATTTGAAAAGTATATGTTTGTTTCTAAAGATAAAGTGGTATCATACGAGGCCAAATTGTATCTCTAAAAGTATAGCCGAAATCCGTCTTAGAGTAACCACTGTAAAGTTAGAGAGCTACTCAATGGACCAAAGACACAGACCGAAACAGCATCTAGGATACTGCGCATCGGTTGATGCAACTGGCACCCCGGTTCGATAATGTAGTGACAGTTTAAGACTTTTTTTCATTCAATTCTTCTATATTTTTCAGAGGGACATTCCCTAACCATCTGCGAAAATAGATTTTTTTTATATTTTAGGTGGGGGTATTAACCATGTTGCATTACAGAATCAATCTTGGTTTTTGATAGAAATATGAGGTCGACGAAGTATTATCATTTTAACAGTTGTGGCAACAGAATGACTAACTTTAGCGTGCAAATACATATTATTCCTTCATTTAAATCATAGACATCAAACGATTTGAAGTCGAAACCCGCTGGGAATGGCAGCTAATGAAACTAGTGTGACATCAGCTGACTGTACTTGTCTTGCAGGACGGAATGTCTCCAAATTTTACAATGCCAGTCACGTAAGTACAAAGAATAAACTCAAAATGGCGGCACGGTCACATCTGGAATGACCTCACTTCCAGTTTGACGACAAAGGCAGCTCTATGGCGTGCCATTTGAATTGACCAGTCAGTAGCCAGAATTCTAATGACGACATCAAATGGGATGCCATGAATCTGCCTATAACTATTAACGATTGTGAAGGTGTTAAATTGCATTTTTGTTTTACATATCACAACAAAAATCATATTTTTTTTGCATTCAAACATAAAAATATCATCAGATCATTAAAACAACAGACGACCGTATGCTTCCTCTGTTCTCTTGTGTTTGTACATAATTTGAAATTTCCTGTTTTATTTATTCGGTATGTATGTAACAATTAGATTCTAATCACATAAAACGCACTAGAACATATGCAATGTCTTAAATTAGAACTTACTATAAGTTAAGGTCCAAGTGTATGCACAGTCATATACGTGTATACGTGGTTTTTCTCAGGAATATATCATATTATTTCTTTATCTTACAGGGTACATCCGGTACATTACAGACTCATATGATATGACATTTTATATTGGAGCTGGTTGCGCAATATATATCAGTTGTGTCCTCTTATTTGTCACAGTACTTTGTAGAGACAAAGAATCGAAACAACGTGATAGATGTTGCTTTTTTTTTACTTATGTTGCGAATTTTTGCAAACGTATTATTTTGCATGTAGCATCACTTGTTCATGTGTGTGTATAGAGAAGCAAACTACTTATTGTAATCTAATTTAGATACTCTCATCACTCTCGTGTTCTGGTATGCCACGTGAGTTTGACAAGAATCGACTAGGTATCACATGTGAATGGCATCTGTGATATGCGTACTGTACGACGAATGGAAAAAAGAATTAGTCTATCTTGTAAGTTTATTAAATTGTCCAAGATGTAACTCATCATTGTAATAAAGTAAATCGTCAGTAAAACAAGAATTCATTCGGGACATCTTTGATGAGTCGATCCTATCCAAGGTTGCGAAAGGAAGTCTCTACTTCAGGAGTTTGTGTGTTAAGTATTGTTTATATTATGAATTATAATGTTTACATCACTCTACCATCCGATGGAATCTCAAAATCACCGAAGCCACAATTTCCTACGAGACATCTAGCCGGTCTCACGCGACAAATGAGAAGCGGGAGCGATGAGCGACTTAGACTGTATTCTGTGATGAGTTGTTGTCGTGAGGATATCTCAGATACCAGGGTATAAATATTTAAGATGTCCAAAGTATAGTTACAAAGCTAGTAAAATGGACAAACACAGACCTCTTGCAATGAAGAGGTGGGATCTGGTGCCATGGAGGAGTAAGCATCCCCTGATATAAGGAATTGCGCATTTTATTCTTGGTAAACTGAATTTGTTGGCAATTATCCTATTTCTGTTATTAAAATGGTGCGCTGTATATTAAGTTAAAGTTTAAATAATTTACAACGAAAAGGTCTGTGAAGAACCATGTGGTGCAAAAATAAATTCAAAATGAATTTGTAAAAGTAACCAAAGGGGTAATTTGAGTGCGAATATCGAGTACAAAACGGATTAATGTTTATTTGTCATGGACCAGAATTTAACATACAACTGAAAATTAAGATTTGGACATTCCATATTACTAATTTATATATTACTTTTTTTGCGAATGTTATAGTCCGCTGGACCACCTTACTCATTCGATATATTGACTTTGCGGGGGTGTCTTTCATATGACGTAACAGCTCAACAGCTGTCTGACATGAGAAGTGGTTCTCTATCCTGCCCAGAAATACTAAATAAAGTTTACATTTATTTTAATTTTTCATATCATTTTGAAAGAAACTTTATATGACAGATCTGAATTACTTATCCTTAACCTAGCTTCGTGTTTATCAGTATTCGATTCCTCTGTGGCGGAGAGTTTAAAATATGCAAGAAATAACTTGCCCTCTACTTGTACAGTTGGTGACACGCTATTTTACAGCGTACAACGAATGTTCAGGATTTTACCAAAGGAATCTATCACAGAAAGTTTGATTTTGACTTACTGTGGCAGATAATGTGTCTCAGTTGGAATGAAACGCATTCCCTGTGGGAACATGTACGACAATCAAACTAATATCCCTTCTTGCCAAGTTAAGACAAAACATAT
Source organism: Atrina japonica (assembly GCA_030159075.1). Classification (NCBI taxonomy): domain Eukaryota; kingdom Metazoa; phylum Mollusca; class Bivalvia; order Pterioida; family Pinnidae; genus Atrina; species Atrina japonica. The sequence continues at coordinate 6,022 of BROG01002142.1, read as the reverse complement.
CCCTTTATTCTGTGTATAAGTCGTTTATGTTTCCCAAATGATGTGAAGTGTGAAGTTGAAGTTTATGTGACAAAGATATGTGCAATCGCTTTTAAAGTCAGTATCATTGTGATAATTTATACAATACGAATGACCTGGCGCCCAACTCCAGATAGAAACATCGCGTAATGTACTATAAACTATTTTACTGGGAGTAAGAATTGGACAGTATAAACAGTCGAAAGGTATTATCTACTCATTATGAATTTATATTTTCTTTATAGTATATTTTTATCCATATCAATTGATAGATGTAATTCATACCAATTTATAGACAATTGATGGTTTTAATTTGCAGTCGATTAGATTTTTACACACTATTTATAAATCGGGAAAAGTATGTGGAGTTAGTTAGTTATAGTGGCGATGCATCAATTATAATTTCAGAGTAAAACCAAAGTAAATTGTTCTATTAAAATATTAATTAAAAATTGTAAAAGATTATATATTTATTGATTAAAAGATTATGTTTCAAGATTTTTAGGAAACTTTTCAAATTTTAGAATATAAACCAAAGTCTTTCAGATATTCCTGACTGATGTCGCCTGTAACATGATTATAAACACTATCAAGATCCGTCTCGGAGTAATATTTCTCACGAGTATGTTTACAATCTATACATTCTGTTAAGATATGTTTAATTGTCAGTCTAGAGCCACACGGTATACATTCTGGTGGCTCTTCCTTCAACAATAAATATTTATGTCTGAGGTTACTGTGACCAATACGAGATCTTGTCAGAGTAACCCCACACTGGTGAGTTATTGGATAATTTGGCATTGATCTCGTGTAATTTATTTTTTAATTAGAAGATCCCAATGTTGTTGGAACATTGCGGTCACTTAATGTGCTATATGTGGTTTAAGATCTGTGTAAGGAATTTTATTTTCAGACTGTAAATTTTTCATTACTAATGTAGCAACTTCATCAGCTTTGGTATTTCTTTTTATGCCGATATGGCTAGGAATCCAACAGAAGATTATCTCTGTACCTAAATATGTCAAATTATGTACTGTCTTTATTATTTTCTAGATCAAAATGGCATGGAAAGCCCCTGAAATTCATTTTAAAAACGAATTCTGGCTATAATCATAACACATGAATACGTGCTTCACACAAACATTTCAAAGTATATGAGACTATTCACGAGACACAATATCGCTACAATCGAAGGGGGGACTATAGTAAAGAGAAATTAAAATGTTCATCAATTTCGACAGAAACTAAACATCTCAACACGCCTGAGTATCATAGTATATGTTTTAAACCAGTAGCGCGCTCGACTCTTGATCGTGAGTTCGAGTCCCGCAGGCGGCAGTTTGGTTTCCTGTCTTCCGGATGAGACAGTAAAATCTGGAGGTCCCGTGTCACAGTAGGTGTTGGCACGTTAAAGAACCCCCACAGCTCAATGGCCGTAAGTGCCGAGCATAGGCCAAAATTTGAAGCCCTTCAGCGACGTCTCCATATGAGTGAAATATTATTGAGTGTTACGTTAAACAGCAATAAACAAACAAATATTTATGATTATGTTTTTGTGATTTTGATGTGATTGTATTCATTGTCTGCAAATACTGGTTAATTCTCCAAACAAGGTGTTTCAATGGCATGGGTATTTTTTCCATCACGTGTATCAAAAATAGAGTTGAAGTAGTGTTATCCCAGAATATTCAATCAAAATGTCCACGTAATAAAATGAATAATAATAAAATGTCGTATGTAAGCTTAGGAAACGTTTCATATTTTTCTGTAATGACAATAAAAAGACAGTTTACTTTGTTTTTGGTAATCCTACATATCCCAAATTTAGATGTTATGTGCAACCATATACGCGTGTATACGTTATTTTTTCTGCCAGTACTTTTTGGTATGGCTTATTTATCTAAGCGTTGTACAATTGTTCATAATTCAATGTACGTAGTAAAATTCAACTACATCTTTTTTCATGATAATTAATTCAATGACATGTATAAAACCAGTCATTTTACCGCGTATTCGTGTCGAGTGTTTCTTTATTTAAACGTCGGGTCAAGTTTCGTTATTTAGTTTTTTCTGATGTTTACATGAAAAAGTAGCATTTTTTATAGATAGATAAAAATAGATAAAAAACTTGTTGTAATCAAAGGTTGTTTTCAAAATATAAAATTTCAGATACCAAAGTATAAATCTACATGATGTCAGTAATACATATACCAATCAGAACTGTTTATCACAGTTGACAACATATATGCACGAAAGAACTCACATCATCTTAATTAAGAAAAACCTATAGGGGCACGTTTTAGTCATAATGATATAAACAAATAAAAAAGTCGTATTTTCTTTTTTCCATTCGTTATGAAATACAAATACTGTCTCTCGTCTAATATTTACACAACTACAACGGCATACTTTCAAGGTACACTCAACCTGTAACTTTAAAAGCTACCGCAAATCAGTCGTCGACAATTGTTTTCCCAGATACGACCATTTATTTCCAGCCCAATACACATCCGATCGCGCACTCGAATCTTGATCGCGAGTTCGAGTCCAGTCGGCGGCGTGTCGGATTGCTGCCCTTCGATTGAGACAGTAAAAACCGAGGCCGCGTGTCACAGTGGGTGTCGGCACGTTTAAGAAAGCTCACTGCTAAATGGCCGTAAGCGCCGAGCATAGGACAAACTTATAAGCCCTTCACCGGCATTGGTGACGTCTTCATATGAGTGAAAAATTCTTAAGTGGGACGTTAAACAACAAATCAACCAACCAAATCCAACCCCAACACACAGAGCAATCATTCACCACTTTGCACATGGTAGTCTCACACCAGATGCAACCTCCTTGGCAAGCAGCTCGCTTTTTATTCTCCTTGAGAGCTCCGTGTGTTGGTGGGATGGCCTTACTTGATCTTTGCTGTCTAGCTTACCGATACGATTTTGCGTCATTGATATTTGTACTATCATATCGTACTTGACAATGACATACATTTTCAAACACGTTTCTATCGACATCAGTGTTACAGGGGATACCTACTGAGTTTGGCAGATCAGATGTAAATTTGAACATACATTCCAAGTTTGCCATGCAATATTTTAACCTTCACCCCCTATAAATTGTAAATGTTACACCAAAAAGGTATAGAAAAATAAGATCCCTCCAGATTTCTTTTAAACGTACCATCATGAGTTGGGATCCATTTTTCCTAGACTCTAATTCAACTAAAAGATTTTGAACCTCATTTCAATGACATTTCTCTGTAAGTACTACAATGAGAATGTTGAAGAAGATTTGTCTGTGTAGCCGTACTAGAAACACCGTGTTTGAGTGCTCAATGTGATAAACGGAAGGAAACCCCCCCTTGGTGATAGTGAAGGGCAATTTAACCGGTGTCCGCTACCGTGACGAGAATTTTCGTCAGCAGCTCTTTCAATTCATTCACAGCAACCAACGTAACGTCATTCTGCAGCACGCGTTGTTAGTGACCATCTACAGCAGCAAAACGTGAATGTGCTACTGTGGCCTGCAATGTCACCGGGTTTATCGCCTATAGAACATGTTTGGGGTAAAATGGAACGAAACCTTCGTCAAAAGCCAAACCCACTTGCTACGTCGAACGGTTTGCGTCGTTCTTTATTCCTCATATGGCGGAATATTCCCCAGGAATTCCTGCATAAAATTTTTGCCCCCCCCCCTTTACATTCAGTGGCTGTTCGTATCAAACATAATGAACATCACCCGTGATTTAATGTTGGAACTAAAAGACAATGCATTATATTAAATAATGATATACATAATGCAACATAATATTTTGTATATGAACAAATAAAATTACTAAACTTCACTTTCTTTTTTCCGCTCTTGTATATGAATGATATGAATAGTTTGGAAAACAAACAACAATTGTGTTGCCTCCCCAGACCATTTAAGGAATATGCCATATAACTAAATATTTTAGCTTGAAGTATCAGAATACTGAAATTATGTTTGATGTATACACACCATGTAATATGAATGTTGCGACTTCGTCCAGGCATGGTATAAGTTTACGAAAAGTGATCAAATTAAAGGTCTAATGTAATTGGCTGAACTGCCTACAAGACAGCATGAACACTTACTGTCCAATATACACTGATATTATAGGGTTCCATAAACGTTGAAAATAAAAATGAAGTACCAATTGATAGTCGAAACTCAAGTCCATTAGAACACGACAAATTAGATGTGTAAATGGTCTCAACATGAAAATCAATGGCAAATTCAAAACGGGGTAGGTCCAGGTGTCCGGGAGGAATCAGTGTCTCCTGTTGGCATGCCACACCTGTCTCACATGTTCCATGGAATACTCTCTACTTCGATGAAAAGGTCTAAAATATAAAAACTTCAGATACCAAAGTGTAAATCAATAGGATGTCCAGGACACAGAGACAAATCCGATAATAAATGGACAAACACGGACCTCTAGAAAGCAAGAGGTGGGATCAGGTGCCATGGAGGAGTAAGCATCCCCTGTCGACCGGACACACCCGCCGTGAGTCCACAGTCAAGTCCAGTGAAACACGTGAGGAGTGTATCCTCGCCATATTTGGTACAGACGTCTCAACAACTGCCAACGAAAAGGCAACTCAACTTTTCACTTAGTGAAACAGAGTAGTCGCAAACAAGACTATTTTACCGACCGTAAAACTTGCGGAACGTTGACATTAAACGCGGTTTTCGATATCCCTGTGTCAATAATTTGTCAGTGAGTAGTTTACCTCTGTATATGAAATCTTCATATGTTGTGCACGCCCTGGTCTAATTCCACAAAGAGGTCGGCGATAGGCTCAAGTAAGGTGAAGGAACTACCTCATACCAAACATAAGAAAAAAAAACAAAAAAGCGATGATGACATGACCTGACCGTTTAATCAAGAAAAACAATAAAAAGTGTGCCAGCAATACGTGATGGAACGCCAAATTGTATACATATCTTAGAATTAATTATCATGAAAATATGTTGCTGAATTTTACCTCTAATTATGTACAATGTTTCTATACATAAACTATACTAAAACGTAAGTACAAATTCAAAGATGAAGAAGCTTTTTGTACTTTGTAGATGACACATTGTAATTGAATATTCTGGCATGATATTATTTACACCCTTGTTATGGAACATATGACGGAGAAATGTTTAAACTATTATGAAATTGTGTCGATCATATTAAAAATTTTGTTGAGATTGAAGCAATTTTTGAAAATGATTTCAGGCATTTATAAATTATAAATAAAGTCATAATGAATAAAATATTTTTGAAGCATGCGTATTTATGTGAGGTTTCGTTTCTTTCCATATTAAGGGGGTTTTGATTTCACTAAAAGGTAAGTATAAAATTAAAGAGGAAGGAGTTGTTTTGTTCTTTGTAAATGACATTTTGATTAAATTTTCTAGCATGATATTTCAACTCTTGTTATGGTAGACATGATGGGGAAATGTTTAAAATATTACGATATTGTGTAGACATATCAATATAAGTGTTGAGTGGTTTAAGTAATCTTTTGAAAATAATGGATTCAGGCATTTAAAAATTACACATACAGTCATAATGAATAAAACATTTTATACGCATGCCGTATTGATATGATAATTTATTTCTTTCCAAATTAAGGGGAATTTTGATTTGACGTTCCTTCATCTTGGAGAAACATTCATTTTCATTTGTCTACAGCTCTAAAAGTATGGCTGACGTGAATGGTATCGGAAGCATAGAAAAGTATGTACGCTTTTGTGTGTATTATAATGATAATTTCATTCAGATCAATTTGAATCTTATTGTGTTAGAATATGTATATATGAATGGGTAATTTGAAACAAGGATATTTCATAAAATGTAAACATTACGCAAAAATTATGGTCGGTATATTGATCTTGATTCCAATTACTGTTTCACTTATTGAAATGTTGAGTTGATTGTCCAAACAATTTTGTTGAAACGTCTTTACCACTTTTGAAAAAGGATTAATATCAA
>BROG01002141.1:0-15490 GCA_030159075.1 Atrina japonica | reverse complement strand
AGATCCCTTGATGACCTCTTGCTACTACTCTCAAATAGCTGGATACCTCTCGGTAAAACCATACAAAAATCAGGTACTCTAAGGTGCCTTAAAAACTTCGTCTTATTGGCAACAAATTAACTTCTCCATGTATTGAAAAAAAAAAATTGTATCTAGGTAATCTATTTCTTTCAAAACAAAACAAAACATAAATGTTTGACGCTTTGTGTAATGTCACTTCCAGTTTTCTTATTTATTTGCATTATTGTATTTTCTCGCACTTGGTTGAGTGAAATGCATCAACTGTATGCGTGTTACACAGAAATACAAAAATAAAGGAATACAACGTGTTTGTTAGATATATATTTTATACAGTTTAACATGGCTATTCATACAGTGTAAGTCACAAACGATATAAGTTATATGATTAGATATTTGTTCCCTTAAAGGGACGGTTCACCCTAACAAAAAAAAAATTATGATTATTGTTCTGTTCCAAAAACTTAAAATATATTTTATTCGGCTGTGCGTTTATTAGAATTTAAACTTTAGACTTTAAACTATATGTGATGCGAAAACGTAGCTCTGCTGAAGATGTCACTGGTTTCTGTGACATGCATATCACCGTCCTGAAATTGGCAGTCAGCGCAATAAACGCTTCCAGTTATAAATAATACATTAGAAATGCTGACAACAACAATCAAATTCAGTCTTAAAACAAAGTGTCGTGGTGTTCGTTCAAAAATGAATTACTTTGAATTTTGTTCATTGCAAAAGTCAATTTCTTGCTATTTTGAATCTATAAACAGCATTAGCACAAGCCCAACGTGTTTTAATATCCCGTACAAACGCAGGTATGTACGACAAGGTATATATTAAAGTTTGGTAGTTTCAAAATATATTTTCAAATTGAATTTCTAAGAAATAAGTAATTTTCAGGTAAAACGATATAATTTCCATTTTAGAATATGAACGTTCCTTTTGACAAAAAGATATGGCATAAAGAAAAAAAATGTTTGGAATCAGTATTGCTTTTTCACGTTGTTATATAATAAACAATACAAAAGTAATGATAGTTTATCTCAACTGTTCTGTACGTAACTGTACCCAGAGAAACAGACAGAGGGACACATATCCCAGGCGGTGGGGAGCTGCGTTATATATTCAATATATATAAATATAACACAAAGCATGACTGTTAAATTATTATATTCAAAAGAACAACTTAATTTACCAATTAGTTTATGTCTTCTGTGCACAATTTTGCGTCGGCGTCATTTACATTGTCGTTATCAGATTCATTTTAGATTACTGTAGTGACGGCCTGATCACGTGACAAAGTGTCCTCCCATAAGGTAGTGAACACTGTGGGGTTATATTTAGTGATGCTGTTTTAACGTAGTGGTTCCCTTGGTATTATGTTTTTTTTTTAAATTTCTTTCTGTCTCATTTTATGGCTGAAATACAGCATTTGTTTTTAAATTTAAAGAAATAAGATTTTCTTTTTTTTTTTTTTGATAGAGATATCAGAGAAAACCCGTTAAACTGCAGCTGCAAACTGAATTCCTTCTCGGAGTGGATGAACGTTAGAGAAAAAGATGCACAGTTAGCGGCACCAATATGTGTCAAAAACATATCAAACACTCTCAGTTGTAAAGGTAAACCCATTTTAGATACAAATTATTTCAAGGTCAGGGTAATACATTTCGCAATTATAGTCAGTATTAGATGTATACAAACCTCCGGTGATATTTTGGGTGGGAACTGGTGTCATAAAAGAATTATCATTACCCAAATTTAAATCAGAACATATCGGGGAAAGTTTTACTTCTGTATATATTGGTAGATGGAATTGAACAGGTGAGTTAGCAGTTCTACATACAAATGTGGAATAAAATCCGAAAAATCGATTCAGAGAAACTGTCTAACATGTTACCAGTTAAAGTATGGGGAAAATAAAAAAAAATCAGATAATGAACTTATGGTCGATTATTATAAATCTGTAAAAGCGGAACTGATTTTTGTCTTTGCTGTAGTTAAGTGCCCTTGTGCTCATGTAAATACACTTCTTTCTCCTCATAAAGTGTCGACAGGGATGGGATATGGCAAACTATTGTCTGTTTCCTGATTTATTTTACTATACATTGACCAATAAGACATATATTTTGTTCCTTATGTACAGATTTTGCATGCCATTTCAATAACATACAAAATATTGTCAAAACAAAAGAAAGTATCTAAATTCACTATAACAAACATGCATCAACAAAATAATCCTTTTTTTTATTTTATGAATTTATGTTTATTATTATTTTACAGAAGAAGACTCTTTATTCACCCCAAACTTGAACTGTACAGAATGCAGCTCATTGACGAGAGATGTCCCATGCCATACAACTTCCTGTACAAGTAGATATGTTAGTACCTTACAAATCACTGCATTAAACATGCATGTGTATTTTACATCAACACAACATAATTTTAGTACTGTACAGATGGGCACCGTGCTGATTTAAAAGTCCAAGTATTCTTGGTCGGATTGTGAAACAAAATTGTAAAATCTGTTTGCCTGTTAGGCTCTCAGTCTGCGTCAACAGTTTGGGTTACCCCTTGCGTTAAGCACCATTGTTGGAGTATCATTGATAAATTGATGTACCTTTATAGAACTTATCCATAACAATCTTTTTTGACATTTTTTCGGGGGTTGTCCAAAAAGTAATGGGTGTGGGGATATATTTGTGAACTTTACACAGCAATTTCACATGTAAAAAAAAGGAGGACGTTTTACCGTCATAGACATCTGTTTTTACAGTGCCAGTGGTATCAGACAATTTAGGTATATAATTATTGGTTATTATGATACTCATTTTATCCAACACCACCCTTTGAATCTACACATAAATACACTGAATGCTGGGATTTCTAATAGACAATGCATTCGCAATGATCGAAGACGTGGTCCTTTAACAAATTTTAGGCATTCCTATGGGGACCAATTGTGCCCCCTCTCCTCTCTTGTATATCATTCACATATAAACAACTAAACCATATACACTTAATGCTTATGGAATAGATAATCGTTTTATATACATTTTGGGACCTTTAGCTCATAACTTGGAAAAAAAAAGATTACTGTTACATCACTAAAACGTACATATGTTTTAAATAGAGAGACATTTAGATTTGTTTATTGTTGTTAAAACCGCATGCACTCTTATTTTCAATTACTGTTATGGTCCCGCAACTTGGAAATACCGCCTTAAGCAGTTTCTTGTTTTATATGATGTAGTGGAAAATGGAATTAAATCTTTTAAATCTATAGCTGGATTCTTAATTGTTGGTATTTTATAACTTATTATAAGAGCAATTATAAGAGCATTTGACTCTCTTCTCTTTGTCTTCCTCTTTCATTCGCAGTTTGGGGTCATGCCAGAAAATGTTGCAAAAATAGCATTTTTTTTATCAAGAGCTACTAGTTAAAAGGATCACACGTCTCCTATTACATTTACATTCCTGCTATTCGAGTCAGAATGTCAAATGACAGATGGCACTTTATAATTTGAAGGTCATGCCTAAATTGTTTATCGATACATCCTGTCCAGGTTATTTCTTGAGTAGTAATAGCCATCCAGCCGGAGATGGCGTGCCTTTTAATTTGACTTATGCTCTTATCTCGCGCTAAACACACTGTTCTCTTCTAGTAAGTAGATGGTCAATTATCTATACGTTACTCATTTTTGTTGTTTTGTGATTGTAGGCCAGTTTGTTTATTAAGATTGAAACTACACTGGTAGACAGTTAGAAAATTACAAAAGGCTGCAGTGATTACAACAATTGCCTAAAATTGGCAAAACAAGATGAGCAAAAATTGTTTCTCTGTCTGGAGGACGGACTACTATGTACATTCTGTTGTTTACAACAAGGCTGCATTGGACGAAACTAATCGACTGTAAAGTTAACTGAGGCTATGATTACCATTCTTTGTTGTGGGTCTTATTTTGATAACATATCATTAATAATGTGTATAGATACCGTGAACACAATTTTATTAGGTCCATCGGAGTGATATTCAAAGAACATTCTGTCGCTCTACCTCATGTTTGCATCACGTTTCGGTGATATTTCATTAAACACATACCTTTAAAACCACGTACAGATACTATAGCAAACAAAGACCATGGAAAAAAACTTTAGAAATTCTACTATCAGACATACGTGTTTAAATTATTTCTTCTTAAAATGAATTGATAATAAGAACGATATTTACTCGGCAACCACGCCAACCGTGGGTGCTAACAACTTACTCTTCATCCTTTTTAATCGTACCGTTTGAAGTATGTGAATCATGTCATGTCGTAATAATAATTATCAATATCATATTATCATTTTGATTGCAAACAGAAAAGGTGATGTATTTTCACATTCTCAGCTTTTTTCTTTAAAACCAATGATTGGAGAGCACGTATTCCCAATCCTATAATATTTTTATACATCATTTGTTGCATTCTGATCGACAACAGCGATCTTTTTTATATCACATAAATATTCATTCACTTATGGATATATCAGCATCTGTTTGTTAAGTACCACAATCATTTATCTGCACTATGGACAATGCAGTGATGTTGACAACAATACTTCAGTGTAATTTGAGAAACGGTATCTGGCATTTAAGTACCAAAGGTGTGGTCAGATGGTTGTCATAGGTATGAAAACTTCTGTTGGCTACACAACCTCTAGACCACTACAAGCTGTCATCAACATTAGATTGATACTATAAACAGACCTGTACTGTTTGCTTACGCAAAGGTTTTATATTGTAATGAGCTATGTTTTAATTTGTTTACATTATTTTTCAGTTTATATCACCAAAAAGAAGTACATAGTGCTAGTCGAGTTGTCAAATGACTTGATGCAAATTACAGAGACCAATAAATCCTCATCCACGGAGAAAGCTTTATCTCTGAAGGTAAACAAAGTAGAGATATTTGATCAGATTTGAAACAACTGTTGCTAATCTATCTCTTTCTCTCTCTATCTCTTTCTCTCTCTCTATCTCTCTCTCTTTCTCTCTCTCTCATTCTCTCTCTGTCTCTCTCTCTATCTCTCTCTCTTTCTCTCTCTCTCTTTCTCTTCTCTCTCTCTCCCTCCACTCCGTCTCTCTCTCTCGCTCTCTCTCTCTCTCTCTCTCTCTCTTCTCTCTCTCTCCTCTCTCATATCTCCTCTCATCTCTCTCTCTCTCTCTCCATCTCTCTCTCTCTCTCTCTCCTCTCATTCTACTCTCACTCTCTCTCTCTCTCTCTCCTCTCCTCTCTCTCTCTCTCTCTCTCTCTCTCTTCCTCTTGTCGGTGTAGAATTTGGAAAAAGCATGGTCCCCAGGCTGTTACAGAAATGAAATGTAATACATTTGAACATATACATAAACATAAACAATACAATGAATAGTCAACCATTCGCTTGTCTTCTGCAGATTATGAGAATGACCAAGTTTAGACACATTTTACTTTTATTACACATATTTTATTGTTATTGAATACGACTGTATGGATGTACAGATACATATTACACATAGGATAACTTAAACAAAGGTCAACAAATTCCGACAGCTAATGTGATACTCAAAGTGTGCTTGGCGATAAATACCATTTCATTTTACATAAAAAATACAATTTTTATAATTTTTATAATCCATATGATGTTTCAAAATGATGCAATTGATACATGTCCAGAGGATGTCATGATGTAATCGTCTTCATCTGCATATAAATGAAAGAAGTAAAAACATTACAAATATTTATTGTGCTAGTCTGAAACAAATCAATCGATAGATTTATTAACATTTACTTAGCAGAAAATCGAATAAATTGTATCTTTTAATCTACATGACTCTTGAATGTTGAGTATTTCTACAGAATATGGCTATAAAGGAAAGTATTTAATGTATAAAGTTGAGAGTAATAGAGGCAAGCGTTTTTAAAAGTCAATTTAAAAATAATAAAACATGACATCTTTATCCTATTAGTTCGAGTCGATATTAAAGAATATAACAGAGTTCCCGGGTTCCTTCAATGCAGTGTTGAAGAATGTTTTGACTTTGAAGAAAGTCAGGTACGTGTTTCCAGATTCTGTATTCACTCAAATATCTAAACCCTAAAAAGCAAGTAAACGCTTCCTATTTTGACATTTTAATTTTCCGCAAATTTCACGGTCGGTAAATGGTCTTCTTTTCATTTACCCGGTTTTGCTAAGTTAATGTTATGTTGCATTGCAGTTGTTGAGTGGCCTGTACAAATTATGAAGATTATTCATTCATTTCTATTTTAATCCAGTTCAACTCTGAAATTAAAAAGAGTGTGACTGGTCATCAGGGGAAATTTACTTCTCCTGCCACCTCTGGAATAGTCTAATATTCACCAGATTTGTGTATTATGTCCTGGACACTCTGAATATTTCACACATCTGTGGTATTAATGTATTTGATAAGGTATTTTGACTTATTACATCAGCCGATTCACTAAGAACCTTTGAAAGTAAGAAATTTGGCTTCAAGGAATATTCTGAGTTCGAAATTTTCTTAAAACAGAAAGTGACCATCGGTATTTCTTCATAAAATATTCAACACAATAAATTACACTGTTTCGGATGAGGCTGATATCTTGATCCGCTCTTCCCTCTACTATAGCAATAACAATAAATACATTGCCATATCAGAATATCATTAGTCTATTTCATTTTATGTAAAAATGGCTGTGCAGAGAAGAATAATAAGAATATAAAGAATTCCAGGTCATACATTTATCATTCTTTTCATTATTTTAGTTAGAGCGGTGCGCCATGTCGTTACAGTGATGTTTACCTTTGTCATTGAATTGTTTTATCATATTCTCTCTCGTCTACAACGAAACAAAATATAATAAAAAACTAGTTTAATGTAAACTGTAAATTAATTAGATTCAATAGTTTATTTCAAAATGTTATCGAAATACATGATAGAGTTACATATTCACAATCGATTGGCAACATTGTGTTACAAATGTCAGTGTGAGTTTTCTTTTGAATTTGATAAAAGTAATTGGATCTGCAGTAGTTATGCATTATGTTTGTTTCGCCTGTAATAGTTTACTATACTTTTCAGTGAATGTCCAGGGTTACGCACATTTTTCACACGGCATAATGTAAAATATACAATTAGATCGCTTCCTATAATGTGATTTATGCAAGTGGGCGCATGCTACACAATAGCTATTCATATATTATATCATGTTTCTTTTTCGATCATCCTAGCAAAATACTCGGGGTGGCCAATTGCTATCGTGCGTTGTCATTCGCCGTACGAATTCTGTCGTACTTTTTCCGTCGCTATAAACATTTACACATTGTGTATTTCTTTTAATGAACGAGTAGATCTATTTTAACCAAACCTGACAGGACGAATTTTCTAAATCTTGAAAAAAGCATAGTATAGAAGATTCCAATAATAGTTAAATTAGAACGACTGGTTCGTTTGGCAAATATCGGTGACTAAATTGTGCATAACATATTTTTCTGTCCTGGAATGGTATCTCGAAGATCGAAAGATATATGACATTTTAGTATTAAACATCGTTGAAATCTTATATCTTACATGTGCATATTATATATATGTATCCAGATTATTAGATAAAATCTATTTTTTTTTGTATTCCGTTTTGTAAATATCGTTACTACATATTTAACTTTTTTTATCCTATTCAGTTCATTTCTGATTTTGTTCTCTTTATGATGTAGGAAACGTTCTGATTGGCTGTTTCCTCTCGTTCACAATGTAATCTTGCATGGAAGTGTTTGATTATGACTTATGTACAAACAAAACTTACGCGATGAAATGGGTTTTGCATTTTTCACATTCAAAGCCTCTACTTGCATGCAAAAATTATTTTATGGCGTTAAAACTGATTTTAACATGAACGTTTTCAGCATTTAAGTTTATCCCGTGTTTGACCAAAACGGCCTTCCATAGGGAAAATACAATCGCAATAGGTCAACTTTAACCTTTGGTACAGTAGGGAATGATCCACAAAAACGTCAAACCGGCGAAAATAGTTGCGTCGATCCATATGGGAGTAATTTTCCCGTTAGGTTTGTGTTTCAAGTCTTGGTCTGTTTATGTCAAAGAGTTCAATAAATAAAGAAAAAGTGAAAGAAGAAAAATGCTGGGCATGTAAAGATCTACAAAATGTTGGAATAACGTAAATTACCATGGTGAACTTTAAGGGAATTATTTCTCCTTTTCAATGATTTCTGGTGTTTTAATCCATTCTCACGAACAATATAATAGACAAAAGAGAAAGAGAAAAGGATGTAGGACGTAAATCGGCTCCAATCAGGATCTGAAGTTTGATAATATCTTAAAAAGCTCATATGACCTCTTATATATATATATATATAATACTATATAATATATAGACATATATATATATATATAAATATTATATATATTATATATATATATATATATATATATATAGATATATATATATATATATATATATTATCCCTTTTTATGACCATGCGCTTTAGATATACATGTTATAGTTTAATCTATAGTATACAACTATAAAAACAGCAGACCCTAGAATAAGAGCTTTTAGTAACATTTTCTGTCAAAATAAAAAATCACACATCTTTTTCAATTGAAAGTACTACATATGATTCAAATACAAATCTCTTACAGCAAGTCGAACGTTATACTAGTAATGGAGGTCATGTATACACTGGTTAACAAATTCAATAGCACTGAGGCAATTCGTGTTCTGGATGAAGCTTTGCAGTCAACTACGCATTTGCAGGAAAATAAAATACACGGCATTATTTTACGAAAAGGTAAGGTCCATCACACTAATATTTCTCATCGAAACTCGAATTTTAATTGGCTTATATATGTGTGACAATGTTGATACATGTTTATTAAACGGTTTGATACATATCATAATGAAGAAAGTGACGTTATTGGCCTTTCTCTGAAGACAAATAATAAATATTATCGTAATTCATTTAAAATAAATAAGGAAAAATGACGATGAACCACTTTGAAACGATTCCCGTTACTGAGACCAGGTATTGTTATCAAGAAGGTCGGTTGAAAACCCAAGGTTGTTACCATGACTATGATCTACGAATGAACATTGGAAACTAAATATTCAGTATATTACGAATAATTTAATGTTTCTAGAGTTGTGGCATTTATGTCAGCTATCATGAAAAACATTATTTTGAATCTAACCGGAAACGGCTGCTGAATACGGTTGTCCAACAGAGAGAAAGGGTTATATGGAAAAGAAATCATGATCAGGATCCATAAATCTACAAGTTATTCACTTAACACTTAAATCAGTCGTTCATTGTTCTTAGTTTACTTTCTTAGTGCATTTGTGAAATATTAGTTGTTTTGATAATAGGAATTGATAAAAGTAATACAAATATTCTCAACTTGCAAACAAGTACAAAACGTCAACATCACCCATATTTCCAGGTGGATATCTAGAGGAGTAATTTTTATTCATTTCTATATTTACGAAAACATTATGAAAATAAACTCCCATTCATGCGTAGCATTTATTGGCCTCTTTTATTAATATGTATGTAGACTGGATATTGTAAAACTACTACAGTCGTGGAATTATTTTGTGTTATGCTGTTTAATATCATGTACTTGATTAAGTAAAATTCCATAAGAATATTGAAATGTTCACACTTATGAAAGCACATGATTCCCTAATTTGTTATTTGAAAACTATTGGTCGTGAACAATATTTATCGAAATGTCAAAGGTCGATGATTAAAGTTCTTTTATATATAGGATACAAGGAATTGAGCACTCACGTGATCGACAGGGATCAGAATACATATTAAATGTTGTCCACATTGTAAACGTTTCCATCTCAAGCACCACGAGCGGTTTAACTTCATACAGATTATTTCTTATGTAGAACCCTATAGTTATTACAAAGAGAGTTTATGCATAACATAAATATATAGTTATTCATATTAATATATAAACTTTGTTTTTATATGGAATGTTACTTTGGACTATTAATGTAGCTGGTTGTAAGCCATCTTCCTTTACATAGAAAATAACTAACCAGCTTTGAGGCACATTAATTTACACAACTTAAGATATTAATGGCTAAACATGTTATAACAGTTTAAATAAACGTACATGAAATGTCGAAAACTCTTAACAGTCATGCGTATCTTTTATGAAATGCAGTTGAATTAATATTTTACAGCATGTGGAGAAGGGATAAATGATTGCATTCATAAATGTGGACATTGTCTTACAAGTAGATCATGTGACCAAGAGATTGGTGTCTGTATGTTAGGGTGTACTGTTGGTTACAAAGGAATAGATTGTACAGAAAGTAAGTATATACGTCTGTGTGGTGTGTGTGTGTGTGTGTGTGTGTGTGTGTGTGGTGTGTGTGTGTGTGTGTGTGTGTGTGTGTGTGTGTGTGTGTGTGTGTGTGTGTGTGTGTGTGTGTGTGTGTGTAAATTACAATTATCATTTTACATATTTTGAACACCGTTCCGACCTAAATTTCTCTCCAATACTTCTTTCTGGCTACATGAACAGTTTATGTTATCTTAGGAATTATATTTTGCTGAAAAATGAATCAACATTGATTGGATGCTTTAAATAAATCATGTCAAATAGCTTCGTACCGTGTAAGTAGAAATTTTAGCTAGACGCAAATTTAGTGTTCTGACCTAAATTATGGTGTACACTTTTAACGAACAGTAATTTATATTCCATTTTATGATTGAAATAAGATAACTATTTGTATTAACAGGAATGAATTGTTAACGATATTCAAATATAGTGACCTCAACACCCTCGTTAATTATGCCAAAAATGAATCATCTCATAAATTTCTGCTAATATGATATTCTCTTACAAAAATTACATTAGTAAACTATATTATAACGTAGTATATCTGTCCTCTTTTTTTGTGTCACAATACTGATTACCTTAATGTACTGATAACAATGACTAGGGTCTATCACATGCCACATGTAGGCTACATGGTATTTTACCTTGATGATTTACAGGTGGATGGATAATATTGAATTACCACACACTGGGGAAATTTTATTTGCACATAGAAAAACATGTCACACAGCATTTCCACAGAACTGAAAGGGTTTAGAATTAGCCATCCTAAATCAAGCTATGATCAGTCATGGAAATACAAACTAAACTACACCTGAAAAACCAATTTTTACCATCATATGTACATTTGATTCATTAAAGCTGTAACACAAATAGTATATTTAAATGTATATTCAACGGTAATCAATATGTTTATTCAATTGGCAACTTGCAGGTGGATAAAGATAATTAGAACTAGTTATAAAGAAACACACATACAGAGTGAAAGAGAGAGAGATAGCGAGAGAGAGAATGTGTGTGGATCTATGCATAATTACTTAAATAAACATCATTATATGCAAATAAAATACATAAATAAATGCATATGACAATAATAAATAGATTATAAATTTTGATACAAATATACATGAATATATATATGAGAGAGAGAGAGAGAGAGAGAGAGAGAGAGAGAGAGAGAGAGAGAGAGAGAGAGAGAGAGAGAGAGACGAGAGAGAGAAGAGTAGAGAGAGAGAGAGAGAGAGAGAGAGAGAGAGAGAGAGAGAGAGAGAGAGAGAGAGAGAGAGAGAGAGAGAGAGAGAGAGAGTGTAAGAGTTATAAAAGAAAGACATGCACATATGACATGGTCGGGATTTAAATGTCTATGTAAATCAATCTGCAAATCAATAATATTTCTACCAACATGGATAACTATTTAATACTATTTTTTTAACAATCTGCACATCAAGTACATGGTAGTGGCTAATCGTTAATGTATACTGTTCATGGAAAGAAATCAGCATGTAACAGAAACACACATACACGGACACACACACGCACTCTCTCTCTCTCTTTCTTTTCTCTCTCTCTCTCCTCTCTCTCTCTCTCTCTCATCTCTCCTCTCTCTCTCTCTCTCTCTCATCTCTCTCTCTCTCTCTCTCACGCTTCTCTCGTCTCACTCATCTCTCTCTCAACTCCATCATCTCTCTCCTCCGTCTCTCTCTGGTCTCTGGTTGGTGGGGTGGTGGGGGGGTGGTCTCTGGGTCCTTGTGTAGAGGGGCTATAAGAATTAGAAATCTCTATACGGTCCATGGGAAGTCCTCAGGCCTGTTACAGAAATGGAAATAGAAGGAGCAGAGTAAAAAAGTTTCCTAACATATACAATAACACATAAACAATAAAATCGAATAGTCGAGTCTCCAACCATCACGTCGCCGGATGTCTTCTGCAGATAGGCAGCTACAGAGGATGACAACTGATCATCTACAAATACAGGTTTAAGAACGCAACCGAAAGCAGTAGCTTTCGACGACATTATAAACTATTCATTTGATGGTTTTACAACTACCATTTTATTGCTTGCCAGCAGTTTTCCATAGCTCTGAGTGTGAGAACTTTTATCTGTCATGGTATACAGGAGCCTTGTAATTTTAAGAGAGGAATTATTCAGTTGAACATTAAAAACTTAAACCATAAAATGATAGTCTACCAGTGTCAAACAATGAACAACTCATCTATGATACAATGGGTCACAAAATTATCTATTCATAATGGATGGTTTTAACCCCTACCATTTTACCCCTCCCTGTGTAAACTTAAAACTAATTTGTTTAAGTTTTAGCAATGTGACACGAATATAGCAATGGGTCACAAAATTAACTCCCTGATATGAAATATTCCCATTTTCTTAAAAAAAAGCCATGGCATTTTTAAAATTGTTAAGAATAGAAGTTTGAAAAATTTCCAGTTGAGTGGATTTCTAAATGTTTGACTTGAGCATTAGAATAAATGTGTCTTACTATTCGTAACCATCCACTAGTGTATCATCAATTTGATTAAAGATTTCAGTCTTTCAGGAATCGTGATATGTATTAACTTATATGTCAAACTGTGTAATTTGAATTTTGAATGATGTTGTTACACCACACTTAACAATATCCAAGTTGTATAGTGGCGGCCAGTTTAAATAGTGGAGCAGAAAACTCAGTTGCATTGTACCCGTGGATAGACGTATGGCATTCCACGAGTAAACTTTCTCATGAAATCAGCTTAGGTTCCAGTTGGACCCGAACTTGCACTGACAAGAATAGGGTGACATCGTGTTTCAAAGACCGATGCCCTGACGACTCTGTGCACCCTATTTCTCACGCATTTGCTCATTATCATCTTCTTTTTCATAGAAATATTTCAAAATAGCAGTAGGATTCCTCAAAGCTTTCACTATAAGAAATCAAAATTTTTACTATAGTAAACCAAAGTTCTCACTATAGTAAACCAAAGTTCTTACTAAAGTAAAACAAACTTTTTACTATAGTTAATCAAAGTTCTTAGTATAATAAACCAAAGTTTTACTACAGTAAATTAATCTTAAAACACATATCAATACTTATCCATCAATTGAACCTGACATGTAGGTAGAATTTGAGTTCTAAAACGGAACTTGGATTCAATATCTACAAAGCTGATTGTTTAATTGTTTAAGTACATATTACAGCAATTAATGTCATCGTATAAAAACAGTACAGCATGTGAACAACATACATGTGTATGCATGTTAGGATGTTCTCCTGGATACAGCGGAATGACATGTAAAAACAGTAGGTTTATTAACAACAAGTTTTATTAAGAAATACTTCTCAATTTGAATGAGCTTTCCGTGGTCCATGAAAAATCTCACTTCCGCTCAGTGAGGGTAACAGTCCCTGGAAACTAATCTGATTTTTGTGAGAAAATTTGCCAGTCTTTATGTCCGTTCCTGTATCCATAGTACCCGGGGACTCACCACCACCATTTAAAACTCACTACCAGTAAATAACTAAAGACATGTTTAGTGCAGCATGTGAACGACATACAGGTGTATGCATGTTAGGATGTGCTCCTATGCTTGATGTTGAGGATACATGCACAAGTGTGATGGATACAGGGAATCTGGGAGTCGGATCAGGAACCACAGAGTCGAAACATGACACCTGTAGTGATTCCACAGATATAGTTTAGATTATGGTAGTTGTAGAATATAAATTTACGTGATTGTTGTATGTTATGTCTTACATAAAAGCGATAACCAGATTTGTTACGAATTCAATATCTACAAAAACTGAGTGTTTAATTGTTTAAATACATATTGCAGCAATTAATAATACCACCGTATGAACCATGTGAACGCTGTAAACACAATTTAGCGTGAGTACTCATTCTTAATAAATTGAAGTTGATTTTTTACATTACAGC
Source organism: Atrina japonica (assembly GCA_030159075.1). Taxonomy (NCBI): domain Eukaryota; kingdom Metazoa; phylum Mollusca; class Bivalvia; order Pterioida; family Pinnidae; genus Atrina; species Atrina japonica. The sequence goes on along the minus strand of BROG01002141.1, from coordinate 1,152 downwards.
CTGCGAAAGTGGGACGTTTGGACCAAATTGTGCTGATACCTGTGGCAATTGTTTTAACAGTACGACATGTGAACGACATACAGGTGTATGCATGTTAGGTTGTGCTCCTGGATACCGCGGAATGACTTGTAAAGACAGTAGGTTTATATTAACAACAAGTTTTATAAAGAAATACTTTCTCAATGTGAATGGGGGCTCCGTGGCCCATTGTGAAGAGTATCGCACTTTAACCATGAAAAATCTCACTTCTGGTCAGTGCGGGTAACAGTCCCTGGAAGCTAAACTGATTTTTGTGAGAAAATTTGCCAGTTTATATGTCTGTTCCTGTATCCATAGTAACCGGGGTCTCACCACCACCATTTAAAACTCACCACCACTATATAACTGAAGAAATGTTGAGTGCGGCGTAAACACCATTCAAAATTTAAAACATACTCAATTTCAGTTCGATACAAAATGCAATGCTGTAAATTTATGTCACATTCTGATGCATGGTGATGAAAGTTATCATTTAAGTCATGTAAATAACATCTTAATTCCTTCTTATGTTATGACTGTATGGTGTTTTTTTTTTTTTTTACAATTATCATTTTATATAAATATGGACGAAGTGATCAAAGATAGGAGAGAAATTGTGATTTTTGCAGGAGAAGAAATCTAAGCATTGCCTTTACAAACATGATTAGTTCTGTACATATACCCAGCATGTGACTTATCATACAGGTCTTTAGCTGTTTTCGTAGACCAATAAAATTTCATATTTTCATGTTTTATATCTAAATAAAACTACTCAATTCATATTTTAATTATGTATTCAGGTTACTCGTGATTGTTGGTTTCATGTCTAGACTAATGAATATCATAAGCATAACGCGAGAGTTAAAGTTTTGCAAAATGTCCAACAAATATTTCAAGAAATGTCAATACTTCTCCATCAGTTGAACATGAAATGTAGCCAGATATTGGGTTCTAAAACAGAAATTGGTGTCATACAGGACCAAACGTATTCCCAAATCCGTTCACAGCAACCGTAAAGTATTACTATATAGCAACATCAAATACCAAAGTATAACTATGCTTGATGTTGAGGATATATGCACAAGTGTGATGGATACAGGGAATCTGGGGGTCGGATCAGGAACCACAGAGTCG